>QRFJ01000317.1:1467881-1521014 GCA_006176705.1 Cocos nucifera
AAACTTCTTTATACCAGAATGCTTCCTTTGCAGCCTCTGATGCAGCGATATATTCTGCTTCCATGGTGGAATCTGCTATCACTGGTTTGCTTGGAAACTCTTCCAGCTGACAGCACCACCATTGCACACAAACAGACTCCCAGATGTCGACTTTCGATCATCTATATCGGACATGAAATCCGAGTCTGTGTATCCCTGGACTTGGAGTTCTCCATTACCAAAGACCAACATCATATCCTTAGTTCTTCTTAAGTACTTAAGGATACATTTCACAGAAGTCCAGTGTTCTTCACCTGGATTTGACTGATATCTGCTTGTGACACTCACAGCATGGGCTATATCAGGTCGTGTACATAGCATGGCATACATGAGGCTCCCTATTGCAGAAGCATAAGGGATCTTGCTCATGCATTCTATTTCCTCAGGTGTGCTAGGGCACATCTTCTTGGAAAGATGAATACCATGTCTGAAGGGTATTAATCCCCTCTTAGAGTTTTCCATACTAAACCTCTTTAGTACTTTCTCTATGTACATCTTCTGTGAAAGTCCTAGCATCCTATTCGGTCTATCCCTATAGACCTTAATTCCTAGAATAAAGGATGCTTCACCTAGGTCTTTCATGGAGAATTCCTTGGACAACCATATTTTGATAGTCGTCAACATGGGAATATCATTCCCAATAAGGAGGATGTCATCCACGTACAATACGAGGAAGACAACAGCGCTCCCACTGACCTTTTTGAAACACACGGTTCCTCTTCATTTTTGATGAAACCAAACTATTTTGATCACATCATTGAAATGAGTGTTCCAGCTCCGAGATGCTTGCTTAAGTCCATATATGGACCTTTGCAGCTTGCAAACCTTGTGATCAGTATCACTGGATGTGAAACCTAGCGGCTGTTCCATATAGATATCTTCCTCAAGATATCCATTTAAGAATGCCATTTTCACGTCCATTTGCCATATTTCATAATCGAAATAGGCTGCAACGGCAAGCAATGTGCGGATGGATTTTAGCATAGCCACTGGAAAAAGGTATCCTGATAGTCAATGCCTTCGCATTGACTATAACCTTTTGCCACTAGTCTAGCCTTGAATGTCTCCACATTCCCATCTGCACCAATCTTTCTCTTGAAGATCCATTTACACCCAATAGGTACTATACCTTCTGGTGGATCTACCAAGGTCCAGACTTGGTTTGAGTGCATCGAGTCAATTTCTGACTGCATTGCCTCTAGCCATTTCTCGGAGTCGATATCTGATATCGCCTCGTTGTAGGTTTTGGGATCATCACCATGAGCACCATTACCTACGAGGAACATTTCCTCTACTTCCTCTGAAATAATACCTAAGTATCTTTCAGGGGGATGGAAAACTCTTTCCGATCTACGAGGTGGAGGAGGTAGTGTTCTTATTGGCTCAACCTGATTTGGTTCCAATTGGTCCTTAGCTCGTTGTACTTGTGAGACTTTCTCATCAAGCTTAATCTGCTTTCCAATGCCGCTATCTTGAATAAACTATTTTTCAAGAAAGATGGCATGTCGACTCACAATCACATTGTGGTCTTCTGGAATGTAGAAATAGTATCCTAATGACTCTTTAGGATATCCTATGAATCGAGCTCTGAAGGACCTAAACTCTAACTTGTCCGCTTGTTGTCTTTTGACATGAGCCGGACAACCCCAAATTCTGAGATGACTCAGACTTGGTTTCTTACCGTGCCATATCTCATACGGTGTGGTAGGAACGGTTTTAGAGGAAACCCTATTCAGTAGATAAATTGAAGTTAACAATGAGTTTCCCCAAAGAAAATCAGGGAAGGTCTGTGAAGCTCATCATGGATCGGACCATATCCAATAGAGTCCGATTTCTCCATTCTGAAATCCCGTTGAGTTGAGGTGTTCCTGGTGGAGTCCATTGAGAGACTATGCCATTTTTCTTTGAGATAGTCTAGGAATTTTCGGCTAAGGTATTCACCTCCTCGATCTGATCGAAGAACCTTAATGGGTTTTTCAGTTTGTTTTTCTACTTCATGTCTGAATTCTTTGAACTTTTCAAAAGCTTCAGACTTGTGTCTCATAAGATACACATACCCATACCTAGATAGATCATCGGTAAAGGTAATGAAGTAGAAAAAATTGCCTCTAGCCGGCACATCAAATGGGCCGCACACATCAGTATGTACTAGGGCAAGGAGATCTGTGGCCCTTTCCCCATGTCCTAACAAAAGGGAGTTTAGTCATTTTGCCTTGAAGACAAGATTCACAAGTTGGATATGACTCGGAAAGTCAATGGACTCAATAGCCCATTTTTCTCCAATTTGTTGATCCTATCTTCTGCTATATGACCTAATCTCAGGTGCCATAGATATCCTATCATTTGGACTATCCCTAGGTCGTTTGGCATTCACGTTTTGCTCGATAGTTAGAATAGGTACATCAATATGTAGCTGATAAAGACCATTAATAAGAAAACCATTTGCAATTTTATTTCTTTCATAAAGAATGTTACAATGGTCCTTAAAGAAGGTAATCACATAGCCTTCTAGTGCTAAGCATGAAACAGAAATCAAATTCCTGCTAGCTGCAGGCACATAATAACAGTCTTTCAAAACTAAGTCTAAACCAGATGGTAATCGAAGAGGGTATGTTCCCACGGCCACTGCAGCAACTCTTGCTCCATTACCGATGCGTAGGATCATGTCTCCATCCCTCAGCCTCCTGCTATCCTCAAGACCCTGCATGGAAGTGCACAGATGAGCACTAGAACCAGAGTCAAGCACCCAACTGGATGCAGAAGAAACCATAAGGTTAGACTCAATAACGAGCATACCTCCAGAAGGACCTTCCTTCTTGTTCTTCAGGGTGGCCAGGTAAGTAGGGCAGTTCCGCTTCCAATGGCCATCGCTGTTGCAATGAAAATACTTTCCTTTGACATCGGCCTTCTTCTTCGGCTCTGCCTTCTTCTTCTTTGCTCCTTCCACCTTCTTGCTTTTTCGCAGACTTCTTTTTCTTTCCAGAAGACTTTCTTTTGGAAGAAGTCCATTCCATAGCAAGAACTGAGCCTTTAGAACCTTTCATAGAAAGCTCAGCGGTGACCAGCATATTCATTAATTCGGCCAAGGAATTTTGAAGTTTATGCATGTGGTAATTCATGATGAATTGCCCATATGCATCAGTCAAGGATTGCAGAATAATATCATTCTGCAGATCCAAGTCTAACTTCACACCGAGCTTCTCAAGCTCTTCCAAGTCCTTGATCATCATCAGACAGTGATCTTGGACTGACTGCCCATCATGCATCTTAGCCTTAAAAAGTCATTTCGTGACTTGATACTTGGCTGCGCGACTCTGTTCACCAAACATCTCCTTGCAGGTGAGCCAACATTTGGCGAGCAGTTTGATATCTTCATGTTGGCGCTGGAGCTCATCAGACATCGAGCCCAACATGTAATATCTGGCCTTATTATCTTCGTCTATCCATTTTTTCCAGAGATGCTCTCTGTTCAGTGGATGGACGGGCTGGTAAGGTGGGAGGGTCCTGGTCCAATACATGGGTTAACTTCTCGAAACCCAAAATAATTTTGTAGTTTCTGAGCCAATCTTTATAATTGGGTCCGGTCAGTCTATGTGTGTCCAGGATACGTGCTAATGGGTTGGACGCAGACATTTTTCTATAGAGAGTCAAAGATTCTAGTTAGATACTTGTAATTATGACTTGACCAATTTATTTAGAAATTTTATTTTTAAATAAATTAGCTTTCCACTATTTTCTTGGATCCCTACACTCCCTCTGTAGAGATGCGAAAAATCTCCATGATTAATGATTTCTAGTGGGTGGTGCGGTCTCACCAACTGACTCATCACCTCACCTAACAGTTATTGGTGATGGGTTAGCCAATGAGTGAACAACTCTTGTTCAATGATTCTCTAATCATGGTGCACCCAAACTTGGTCTCTAATTCATGAATCTCACCGTATCCAAAATATTGATCCACTCCTTAGTTAAGTCAGACCCACCATTTGCACAGACTGGATTCCTAATTGAGTCTCTCACCGTATCCGAAAATATTGAGCCCAACTCATCCTCCAGCCCATAGCATCCAATGCCTAATAGACATGGTTGCATCTTTTTGGTGCAACTGAGCCACTGTATCCAGTCGAGAACAATCAACCCCGAAAAGGGCCCGCACATCTACAATGGTGGAAGACCTCAGACTTAATCTTTTCTTAGGAAGAATTGATTCAGGTCTCATTAAACTAGACTTGTCATAGTCATAACAATTATGACTAACCTAGTGGCATGGGTTAGCTCGGATTATTGACCACCTCAGATCAGAACTGTGTCAACAGATATGGCCAGGTAAGTGAGATCGGTGGAAGGGATATGCCATTAACTCGTACAAGAATGCATTCAGGTCGAGTAGCTCCCAATTAAAAATCAGTCGATCGTATGTGCCAAACTTACCTTAGACACCAAATTGTTGAGTCAGAACCAATTGGGTTAGCCTACAATCCAGACTCTAACCTCTGAGCCTAATTAGGTCTTGCTTGATCGTGACTCGATCTTGACCCAGACTTAATCCTATTAGGCTGGTCAATTTAAGCATTGTTGATCCCATCTAACCAACTCTTGATTCGGTTTGATCAACCGCTTAGACCTAATTGAGCTACCCAAGCCCGAACCCAGTATTATGAATATGTCTTAGATCTGAAATTCTCAATTTTAGACCTAATTGATATTTCATAATCTTAATTTTTAATTAAGTAGGGTTCATAAATAAAATATGCACAATAAATCCTAGGGTTTCAGGATCTAGGATTTTGCAGAAAGTAAGTTTTGGATTTCTGATTAAGGACGAACGTGCAGCACCCCTACACATCATAAGAACACCCCATCGGATGGAAGGAGAGGGCCTTTAAACCCTTCTTCATTCTTATGATCGGACGACTAAGAGGAATGCCTTAATCAGGAACATGCAATACTACAAAACAGTTTTAGATCTATATCATATATCTCATATACAAATTAGATCTAATCATGGCATATTTTGCATACATCTCATGTATCAAATCATGCATATTTTTAGATCTAAATTATCTCATAATAATCTAAAAAATTAGATTTAAATTGATCTAATCAAAATAAATTCTAATCTAGATAATTATGTAGAACTATTCTACAACTAGTCTAGACATGCATCAATCATATCTCATATGATATTCAAAAATTAAATAATTTTATTTGCTATTTTTTAGATGTTATTATAACACTTATAATATCAGAAAAATAGTAAATAAAAAGATCTAAAGTATGATTTAATCAGATTAAATCAAGAACATGCAAGACTATTCTATAGAACTATTCTATTCTAGAACTAGTCATGCATATCTTCTAATCTTAGATCCAAATTATTTAATTTTAATTTTTTCTAATTTCAGATCTGATCACATCTCATGTGACATCTAAAATTACTTATTTTTTGATTAAAATAAATTCAAAATTAGATCTAAATAATTTTAGAACCATGGCTCTGATACCAGTTGAAGGAAAATCCTGATTTCTCGGACCAGGTTCGTTCAGATCTGATCAGATCAAGAGATATATTTCAAAAATTTTTCTCTTTAATCTAGATTAGATCTAAGATATTTTAGATCTAATTTTTATTATTTTAATAATTAAAATAAATTTAGATAAATTAAATCAAATTTAATTTATCTTGACGTAGGGTAATCCTATTACCTGTTGATGATCCTATAAGCAGCGAAAGGTTCTGGATCTAGCAACACAAGTGCCTGGCCTCTACCGATATCCACTCAAGCTAGATCTAGAGATCCTCTTCTTATCTATCACATCTCCAAAAATTAGATCTGAATCTGATTTGGAGGATCTTCAAAATACCTTTCGAAGATCAGCAGTTGTACTTTGCAGCAGTGCAACCTTCTAGCTTTCTGTCATCTTTCTCTCATCTGGATTGCACCAACCAAGATTTCAAACTACTTTAGGCATGGAGAGGAGAGGGAGATGATAGACTAGGCATGGAGGAGGAAGAGGGAGGCAGCCTTGGGGCATGGAGAATTCAATTGCCTCTTGAGTTGGGCGCAGGGTCTTATTTATAGACTATGCATGATCCAACTCCTCTTCTTCCTAACCAATCATAACCCTTTGTGAAATTAGATCTAAATCTAATTGGTGGGAATAGAGTCCCTTGGATTCTTTCTTAGATGGTGCCTAAGACCAATCAAACTTGGTTCTTAGGAGGAGTCTATTTGGAATCCAAAAAGGAGATGGAGTCCCTATCCAACAGGGACTCCCGGGCGCCTCCAGCTTGGGCACACGCCAAGGGTGGCATGCGCCCTCCTCCTTGCTAGGTTCTAATAGGAGGACAAGCCCCCACCAGCCCTTCAATAGGTGCGTGATACGTGGATAGAAGTCAAAGTATCAATGGTCAATATTTGACCATTTCAAGGTCAACTTTTGACCAAAGTCAAAGGACGAAAAATGGCAAGTGACCAAAAATGATAGGTATTATCTTACAAAATAAAACAACCCTTTTTTGATCTGGACAAGTTCTATCAGACCAAGTGAAGGCCTCTGATCGAGCACAAACTCCTTTGGCTCAGTCAAACAACTATTTATGATAGTGAAAGAAGAACGTTAGGTTCAATCGAGTGCTAACACGATTTTTTTGAATCTAATTGAATCTCATTCAGATCAATTGAACTGGATCAGTTCAATTGATGATCACTAGATTCAAACCCTTATTTGTATGACCCAGTTAGGTTCAGTTCTGTATGATAATGGAATATGTTATGATCTCTATCATCGACATCATCAAAACTCCTTTCGATGGATCAGAACTCTTCTGATTCGAACAGCTAGAATGATCGATCATCTAAATCATTCTAATTGCTCTCAAAATCCATCAGTGATACCTAGCAGTATATGGTGGCAACCCATCAGAGCTGAATGCGAACCTCTTAGTGTAGCTATCTATGTGATTAAGTTTTTCTATCTTGAGCCCCGATCAGATTAGGGTTAAGGTGAACTTGTCAAACCCTAGTTTCTATTATATGATGTAATCATTTGATTCAGATCCAGTGTGAAAAGCTAAATAGAAACTCTTTCTATTATTTCACTCTGTCATGGCCATGGGCTTCTGGACTTGATTCTCATGATCATCATAGGACTGCTCCTCTACCACCGAGGTAGATAGATTCCATCTTGATGTAATTCAGTTCCTACAATGAACATGCTATAGCCAACATACACCTCAGGATTCCATATGGCTAGAAAATCGAGTAATGGTGTAGTCAAACTATAACACCCTCAAGGTGAACTATCGATACACCTCAGGTCAAAGAACCAGATACACTACTACAGCATCAAGTCAGTCATTGATGAGAAGGTAGACTTCCTAATGACTACTCGAGGTGGTCACGCTCAGTGCCCTCATTCTCTAACGAGTATCTATACTCTCATTCCGGTGTCTCCATACCATAGACTCAAAACTCATTTACTAAAGAGAAGCGATTGTACACCAACCTTCCAGATCAATCACCATTCTTATGATGATCCTATGGTCGGAAGCATTTTATGAGTTAATAATGATTATTCATGTTTTAAATTTTCAACTCTTGAAAATATGAATTATCATTATCATTAACTCAAAGGATGTATCACAGACACTAAATACATATATGTGATAGAAAATAATCCATTTTATTGATTATAGTCAAAATTATAATTTTGCCCCTAGAAGTGTATTATAAGTGTTAGCCAATTTTGGCTTCTAGGGCACATATATCTAACACAATGGTGGGTCTATTATACTTATTCATCCATCGCTCTCCTAAGTCTTCTTCGTCCTTCAGCTTGAAGGTTTTTTCCGCACGGACATATCCCTCGACCTGAGCAAGCAGATTGGTGAAGTCCTTAGGATACTTCTTCTCCAGGGAGAATAGCATGTCATTCTTCTGAAGGCCGCCCTTGAGTGCGGCCATCGCAATAGACTGATCTAGGTCTCGGACCTTCAATGCTGCGGCGTTAAATCGGATGACATAAGCTTGGATGGATTTTCTCCTGCTTCTGCTTGACATTTATCAGGAAATCCGAACCTCGATGCAGACGTCGGCTACTGATGAAGTGAGCCATGAACTAATGGCTCATCTAGTCAAAAGAGAAGATCGTATCCAATTTCAACATCGAGTATTAGTTTTTCGCTACTTCCTTTAAGGTAGATGGGAAGGCTCGGCACAATATAGCATCTGGTGCACCATGGAGTAGCATCATGGTCCGGAAGGCCTCTAGATGATCAACTAGATCAGATGTTCTATTGTAGCTTTCGAATTGAGAGAGCTCAAAGTTTGGCGGGATGGGCTCTTGCATAATTCGGAGGGAGAAAGGAGGATCGATGCGGATATCGTCAAGGTGAGTCGGAGCGACGTGGTCGAGCTCCTCAATCCATCAGTCCATCTCCTGCAGTCTGTGATCAAGGGCGTCATTTTGATTGCAGATCTTGGGGGGCTTTCGACTACAACTGGGGAAGGTCTCCTCCAGAAGAGAACCATGATCCGAACATGGATCCTCCACTCTATTTTTTCTTTTCAGGGGTGATGGGTATGTTAGCCTGAGTACTCTTCCTTCAGATCGATTTTTGGTATTCCGATGATGGGTTTCCTGATGGAGTCACCGTCGGAGGCTGTCACATGGCCTGCATCATCTCGATGAGGCCACGAACCTATTGGACTAGTAGGTTAAACTACTCCGCATCTACCATGGCTATAGGCAAAACTTGAGTTATCGGGGCTAAAATAGGAGCAGAAGGATCTGGATGGGATCGGGCCGCGGAGGCCATCGATCATCGGATCGAAGCTCTCTTGAAAGGCATTTTCTCTTAGAAAAAAATTCTAGAGAGAAAGAGGAGAGATCTCTAGAGAGAGAGATCATCGCTGAGCACTCTTTTAAGAATAAGAAAACCTCAAAAATAGAGGGCCCTTCCTTCAGCATCAATTTTGTTGGTACAGAATCTGATTAATATCGAATCGAGCTGAAGTGGAGGAGAACGAGGTCACCGTCGGTGATCTACAAAAAAAAGTTCCATCTGAAGTCGATGGTGGTAGCTCTGATGGGATCCTTCGATGATCAAGTCAGCTCTTCTGGCCAACAAAAATGGAGTGCTCAAAAATGAGAAGTGAGTTTTGAGCCTTAGAGGGGAGAGGAGAGCTTAAAAAAAATATATCTAGAGGATCTCTTTTATAGATGGAGCTTGATTGATGGTGATGGCCATACCGCTTGGTGGCGGGCTGCTCAAGGCTACGTGGAGTTTGGTGCGGAGAGGATGATATTGTTAGGTTGATAGTGATAGCCATATCGTTCGATAGTGGTGGGCCGCTCGAGGTCTGATGGAGTCAGTCATGGAGGGAGCGCCGTTTGTAGCATCACCGATGGCAGACTGATGGTGACCATTCGTTCAGATTTAATAGTCGTGGCTCTGAGAAAGCAAACATTAATTGGTAGACTTCGACATGTATCAATTTTAGAGGAGTTCGAACTTCTGAAGAAGTTTGGCTTCTGTAGGAGTTCGGTCGAAGAGAAAGATTGAAAGGAGTTCGGCTCCTGTAGGTGTCTGGTTGGAAGAGCATGGAGGGAGTTCAGCTCTCGTGGGCGTCCAGCTGAAGGAGTACGATTGAAGGAGTACGAAGAAAGTTTGACTGAAGGAGTACGGAGGGAGTTCGACTATCATGAGAGTTCGACTGGAGCTTGATCGCTGAGAAGTTTGGTAGGCTGAAGAAATTCGACTAAGATCCGGCCGTTGGAGAGTTCGGAAGGAGCTCAACTACTGAGGAGTTTGGCAGACTGAACGAGTTCGACTTAGACCCGACCGCTGGAGAGTTCGGAAGGAATTCGATCGCTGAAGCTCTTTCGTAACTATCAATTGCATTAGACTAAACATCAGACTGGACTTTGGTAGGAGCGGAGTTTATCCCCAACAACTATTACAAGCAATAATTCTAGAATGAAGCTATTTTTTTATTTGCATAACTATTAGCAAGATGTTGCATCTTGAATTATTTCTATATTAAGTTAGTTTGAGTGAAATTAAATTATTTATATATTTATATAAATTATTTATATTTTGAATTGATGCTAGATGTTACATTTATTTTTTTATTTTGAATTATTTTATTTGAATTCAAAATGATATTTATATTTTTTTTTGTTTGGTGAAATTGTAATTTCAATCAATTTCTCTTATAATGGATAAAAGTTAGATAAAGAAATCAAGGTCCAGTAAAGATTATTTAGATAGAGTTCAAGATTTCATTAAATTTGCTATGTAGAAATCTAGTATGAATGGAAAGATTTTATGTTCATGCTAAAAATGCATAAATTATTTTTCACTTAATCCACAAACTATTGAAGAACATTTGGTGTGGAATAATTTTTTGAAGGATTATATTGAGTGGGTATTTCATGGAGAATCCATATTATTATCTTAATGTAATCAACCCTCCTGTGTAGAACATACATTTGCTCGGGGATCCGATAACCTACAAAGAAATCTTATAAGAGAAGATGACATGAGTTGTCTACTCAGAGATGCTCTTGGGCTTAGTTTTGAAAATATAAGAGGTTCCAATGGAGGACAAGAAACAGTTGGAATGCCTAGGGGATTTATGTCTATTTATCCTATGCATGTTGAGAAGGCTGTATATTCATCTAATGATGAGATAGCTCGGTATCATCATTTATTGGAAGATTGTGATCAAGAATTATATCCAAATTACAAGAATTTTTCAAAGACTTATTTTCTTGTACATTTATTCCATTTAAAATATTTTAATGGGTGGTCAAGTAAGAGTTTGACTATGTTACTAGAATTATTAAATGATGTATTTTAGAAGGCACTACTTTGTCATCTTTCTCTTATGAAATTAAAAAATTAGTAAAGGAATTGATCTTGGATATGAGAAGATTCACAGTTATCCGAATGATTGTATATTATATCAAGGTGATAATGCTAATAAGAAATTATGTCATGTATATGAATCTTCACGATGGATAACACATAAAAAAAATGAGGATGATCTATTGAATGATGTAGATGCAATACGGCATAAAAAAAATAGCCAAAGTATTATGTTACTTTCCTCTCATATCTAGACTGAAAAAAATCTATGCATCATCAAAATTAAACAGCTTCTTCAATGTGATGGCATGATGAAGGATGTACAAAGGATGGATTATTGAAATATCTAGCAGATAGTTTAGCATGAAAAGTATTTTATGATAGGCATCTTAATTTTATGTTAGGTTGGGTTTAGCTATTGATGGTTTTAATCCATTTCAGACTTTAAGTTCTACCTACAGCACTTGATCGATTATTTTGATTTCTTATTATTTACCACCATAGATGTGCATGAAACAGGCTTCACTAATTCTATCAATTGTTATCCCAAGTGATAAGAGTTCAGGAAATGATATTGATGTTTTTATGCAACCTTTAATAGAGAAATTGAAACAGTTATGGGAGAGTATCGATGCACTTGATGCTTCTATCGACTGAATATTTAAATTATGGGCAGCTCTTATACGGACTATCAATGATTTTCCTACATATACTAATTTATCTGGTTGGAGTACTAAGAGGTGTGTTGCATGCCCATCATGTGGGGATTCAACCCATTCGTATTGGTTAAAACATGGGAAAAAAAATTGTTATATGGGACATCATCGGCGGTTGGAAGCAAATCATCCATTTTAGTTTCAGAAAGATTTATTTGATAGAACTATAAAGTTGGGAGTCGCCCTTATTCCACCATCTAGATCTGATGTTATTAGAGAAATGAGTAACATTAATTACACTTATGGTAAGATATCCAAGTCTTCAAAAAAAAAGAGAAAGGAAGGATGTTGGAAGCACCATGCATGAAGAGTTATTAGAGGAAGTTAGTACTAGCAATGTAGATGTAAAGATATTTGAGGATGTTGATAATTTCTTTGAAGATGATAAAAATATAAATGGATATAAAAATAATGATATAACAATGGTATATCTACAATTAGTACTACTAAACAGTTATGAAAAAAAAGAAGCATATTCTTTAACTTACCTTATTGGGAGCATAATCTTCTTCGACATAATCTTGATGTGATGCATATAGAAACTAATGTTTGTGATAATTTAATTGAAACATTATTAAATATTGATGAAAAAACCAAAGATAATATGAAGGCACGTTTTGATTTGTTAGAAATGGATATTCGATAGGAATTTCATCCAAACATGCTTGCTAATGATAAAATTTACATGCCTCCTACATATTACACAATGTCCACTCAAGAAAAACATCTTTTTCTGACAGTTTCAAAAAATATCAAGGTTCCTAATGGATATGCATCAAATATTTTACGATGTGTCAATCTAAAAGAGCAAAAATTGTCAAATGTAAAAAGTCATGATGGCATAATTTCATTAGCTTTAAGATCATTAATGCCAAAATAAATTATTGTAGTTGTTGCTCAATTGTTAGCATTTTTTAAGTCATTATATTCTAAAATTCTTGATCCTAGAAAACTTGATCTATTGGAGTCTCGTGTTGCACTTATGCTATGCCAAATAGAAAATATCTTTTCTCCAAGTTTTTTCACTATTATGATTCATCTAATCATTCACCTAGTTGCACAAGCTAAGCTTGGTGGACCAATATACTATAGATAGATATATCCTATTGAGAGGTAAGCTACAATAAACTCTACAATTATAAGTTAGAATTTTTTTTTGGATAAGATTATGCCGATATTGATGTTTCATAATATTTTTGATTTCTAAAGGTATTTTAGACATTTGAAAGATTATGTACATGATAGAGCTCATCCCGAAGGCTCAATTGCAGAAGGATATGTTGCTAAAGAATGTTTGACATTTTAATCGACCTCAAAGAAATTATGAGACTATAAAAGATGCTAAAAATTATAAATTTTTATTTAGTGGGAGAATTTTGGGAAAAATTGAAAGTATTGTTCTTGATAAAAAATCACTGGCACAAACACATCATTTTGTCTTACTTTATAGTGACATAATATCTGAGTATCGTAAGTTATTATGATTATAATATGATTTAATTTACTATTCTATCATGCATAATGGTCTTAACCAATTATTTAAATTTTATACAGCAAATCTTTAGTTGCTCAACGATAATTCAATAATAACATTCGACCAAACTTGAGGGTTGAGAAAAGATGGTTGGTCGAAATATTTCCTAAATGGCTTTGTAATATATGTATAGATTTATGTTAATTTTGATTAAGGTTATGATGCATTATGTAATAGTTAATTGTTTAATTTGCTTAGGCACCAATAATGATAGAGAGCAATTATTTTGATGAGTTGATAGCTACTACTCGTGGTCCTAATAATATTGTCAAGAGATACAGTGGCTTCATCATCAATAGTTTTAAATTTCATACTATAAAACGTGAAAAGTTTAGAAAAACTTAGAATAGTGGAGTTATGATGGAAGCAAATGGAAAAATTTATTATGGTGTACTTACAGATATTTATAAGTTGGATTACTATGAAAGATTTAAAATAGTTTTATTTCGATGTGATTGGGTTGATGTAAACTCATTAAGAGGTTTGAAGCAAGACACAAATGGATATACAATGGTAAATTTTTCATGATTGGTACATACCGGTATCTTATTAAAGGATGATCCATTTATATTTTCATCTCAAGTGCAACAAATATTTTTCATACAAAATTCAAAAGATAAAGAGTGGGCTGTTGTTATCAAAACTAAACCTAGGGACTTGTATGATATGGAAAAAGAAATAGTTTTAAAAGATAAGAAGACTTATACTCAATGTATGCCTTTAAATATTATGCTGATTGATGATCTAAGTATTTCAACTAATTGGCAAAAGCTATAGCTATGGTGCAGTCTTCAGCTCTAGTTATGGCAGACCCATGTATAGAAATGATAAATATGATAGCGGCATTGCATATGATGGCCCAGCTGGATATAATGGAATGTATAGTGGTCATGGTGCTGGTCGAGGATATAGGAGTAGATACCATCCCTATGAAAATCGACATCTTAAATGAAATTATGTTAATCCATCTTTTTATGAAATTCATATGTTTTTCATACTAAATTCATATATTTTTTATGCAATGTATCTTACATTCATATGTTGCCGCCAAAGAGCAAATTGTTATCAGTTCTATTTTTTAGCTTATTCATAAAATATATTTTTCATTGTGTTTTGCTTATGTGGATGGAACTCTTTTTCAGGGCTATAGTAATATCGTGTGATCGATTAATTTATTTCTCCTAAACTATCGTGGAAAGTATATTTTTTTTATAGAGAAAATTTATTTCTCCTAAATGTCAGATACATGATTCAGCACTACTTTGTTTACAGATTTGTTTCAAGCTAATATTTTTTTTATATAAAGATTCACAAAATTGAATGTTTCAGAGAATTGATATTAAGTTGAATGGAGCAAAGCAAGAATTTACATATAAACAGCAGGAGAACAAATTTTAGATAGTCTAGGATTTAAAGATTTATTGAGGAAGAACACTAATGGTTTTTGTCATATAGATATGCATGTGCACTGGTAAAGCATTTTCTATTTCAGGTTATTCAACAATTAAAACTTGATATTATTCCATTTGCATACATGCTTTATTGTTCAAGTTATCAAGTTATAAATTTGATAAAATTGTTTCAGTATATGCTAGTTAGGAACATTATACCTCGAAAACCTTTCAGAAGTGTTGAGTTTTAGCATACACAGGTTGCATCTTCCAGTCGGCCTGATGAGCCCCAGTAGTCTTAACAGCCTGATGAGCCATAGCATGAGCCTCCTGCTGATGACCGAGATGATGAGATAGTTGTGGGTGACTTACAGATTCAGGATAAGTTAAATGTACAAATTCAATGCTTATTTATTTTAGTATTTTATTTAAAATTTATTTTTTTATATGATGCATATATTATACTTTTATTATTTTGTACTTGTATTTTTTGTAGATGACTAGGAATACGTGAGGACGAGATGGGGACCCACACGAGATGGGGATATATGGTAGCTCAGAAAGGGTGAGAGAATCATAGTAACATGAAACAATTTAGGACAACCCATCAAGAGATCAGGAAGCTTATTATCTAGTTTCTTAGGATCAATTGCACGGAAGTGTCAACTGTGTCCGATTAACTATTCTAGATGGAATGATATGTTTCCTGCATATAAAGTTGAAATGCTGTGGGTTGTAGAGATAAAAAGATAGATTGAAACTATATGCTAAATAGCTAAAGATTTAATTATTTGATTCGATGTAATAATTTTTTTTTTGTACTTGATTAAATTTGTAATCCTTTACGAGAGCCATGATTGGATAATAAAGTTCCTGAATTATAAATGAAAAGAATATAAGGCTAAGTTGAAGAGAAATTATAAGGAGGAGGGTAGGATAAAGGAGGAAGTTGCTCGTTCATGTCCTCTCGATGTATACCCTCATCAATGGATTGAGCTTGTATACTACTGGTTCTCTAAGAGATGATAGGTTATGCATAATCTACAATTTACTCTTTATTTATACATTATCAGTATGAACTAAATATTTATACAAGATATATCACATCGTATATTTTATATGGAAGACATACTCTAATATTAGCGGAGCTGCACGATCATCTCAGTTAGTGTCTCACACATCAGATTCTAAGAGTTATGTGAGGCGTAGAGCTGAATATGTATGTTATACTTTAGATTAAAATTTCTATTATGCTTCTTTAGATTTTGCTTATGTTGTCATTGCTTAATTGTGATTGGTGTTTCTTAGCTTCTAAGATGTTCTTTGACAAATTAATTATTCATACTTCAATATGACTTGCCAAATCTTTGACTGTTATATTAATTAATGTACTATCATGCCACATTTATGAATTGGTTTGGGAGGACTTAGATGTGTTGCTAAAATGCACCGTCAGAAGTGATTTTCTGCACTGTTAGAATTTATTTAGTGTTATAGAATACTTTTGATGCCTAACCTGCCCCAATAAACTAGTATAGAAGTTCCACGTTTTCTTTGCTTTTCAACAAAGAGCAGTTATGATGGTACCAAAGTGCAAATTTTCATCTATGGCATCCAGTTTTTCCGGTATACAGTTGGTAAAAGATGGTAGGCTATGTGGACTCGAAAAAGAAAAGACCACACCAATTGATCGGCTAATATCAGGTTGCTAGATTAATCGACAGCTCTTTAACATTATGCAACTCGATATTTTGTTACCATGATGCCTAGATCTGGTCCAAAGTGGTTCTGGTTTTGAGCTGTGGAGTGACTAATCCAGTTGATGTATTCAGGTTAATTAGGTTGGGTCTATATTAAATTGAGGTCAGGTTAGATCTACGTGCCACGTTCAACAGGTCGTTTAGATGTTGTTGGGTTTAATTGGCAGGAAATCTACGATGGTCGAGTCCAATTTTGCTTGATTCATACAGGACAAAGTGCGAGAATATCTGAGAAAAGGTGATTAAGACGGGGAACTAACTAGCGTTGTAACTTTAGCTGATCGTACTGCTTTTGATTATATATATTTTTTTATGGATCTCTTGTTTACGCACTTCATTTAAAAAAACCATTGCTTCCTATTATGGCTATGAAATTATAGGTTGTGAAGCTTTGAATATTTAAATGCTGGATTTAGACGCCCCGTTCCCGCACCTCCTTGTTCTGGATCACTTTTATTAATATATTTTTTTAAAAATAGATTTTATATAGATTTTTTTTTTTTTTTTTTGTGGGCTTCGTGTTATCGTAGGTGACATCCCATGGTGGAACGGTCATACAATGTTCTGGGGTGTGAATTCATGACCTTCATACCAACAGTTCTACCAGTCTAGAGGCTGCTTCCCTTGGAAATGCAGTAGCTCTTAAGGGAGCCGTGTCCAGTGATCGATGGGCCAATTTTGAACCCATAAACATCAATGTCATCTTCTAGAGCAGTTTTGCTTGTCATTAATTTGTTTTGTAGAAATCTTTATTAAACACCTGTTGTGGGAAGGTTCCTGATCTCATTTGGTGCTTTACCACCACTACAAGGTAAAAGAAATCTGTTATCATGTAATTCATTTACCTGTTTAAAGATTGTATTGTAACTGCTTTAATAGGCTCTATTGTTTTGCACTTTTTATATCAATTCATCCTTAGCCCCATGTATCATAATGTGATAAGAAGGATATGATTTTTCCTAATTAAGAAAAAATGGTATAACAAACGCCTGTCTTAGCATTGTTTGTGACCAGACCCTAAAGAACTCCAGCCTTGCGAGTTGTGATTCATTGCTCAAGATGGCGCACGCAATAGACTTGAAAGCATGCCAGGCAGTTAGTCTGGGGCTTCTTAGCTTCTTGTGGTGCATCTTTCCATCTCTTTGAATCCTTCGGGTTTTGTTCTCCATCATGTAGCCATCTTTAGTAGCCACAGCGCAACCTGCACCATTCTTACAGACCGTATTTATTATAATTATTGCTGCTTAGCTTATGGATGGCAGGTGGTTGGAATACCCTTTTCATGCTTCTCATTGTCATGGCAGATGTTACGTTGGAGACTATGATATTTGTGCCACCTAAATTGATAAGATGTTACGTTGAACACATTCTTTTCCAAGAATGTGTTCCGATTCATATGAGGGACAGCAGGTTATTTGAGCATGTAATTGTTTCTCTTCGTGATCTGAAATTTGAATCTTCTTTAAGCAGATTAAGTTGGTTCCCCTACAAAGTTCGGAATGTTATCTTTTTTGGAAAAACAAGTTGCTACGTATCACTTTGTTTTCATATATTCAAGTTATGTAATGGAGTTTATTTTATCATATACTGTTAGAATTTACGAATTGATTTTGTGCTTGCAAGAATGCATATGCTAAAAGCCGTAAATGAATTATCGATAACTATGGAATTACTCCAGGGTCACTGTCTGTTGCTGATTTAGATTAGTACCGTGCAAATATGGATACTAAGGTCCATTTGATGAAAATTTCAGATTTCTTAAGATATTCATGGGTGTTGTCTAAAAATTAGAGTAAAAAAGAGATTTTTCAAATAGACTACTTAGGTTGCATTTAGTAGCTAGCAATCTATCACTACAAGAAAATAGAATTTTAGCGAACAAAAAATTGATCGCTAAAAACTAAAAATTGGTGACTAATAATTTAGCGAATAAAAAATTTTGATCGCAAAAAGGTTGGTTGAAAATATTTTTCGACCGATTTTTTTATTGCAAAATCTAACGACCGATTTACAGATCGAAAAAAAATAAAATAAAATTATTAATTTTTTTTAAAAAAATTAAAAACTTGCGATCGATTTTCCAACCAAAAAATCAGTTGCTAATTTTTTAAAAAAATATAAAAAATAAATAATCTAATTTCTAAAATTTAAATATTTATAAAAAAATTGATTTCTAATTTCTAAAATGTAAAATTTATAAAAAAATTATAATTTTTTTTAATTTTCAAATTGGTCTAAAATTTTGTCGTAATTTTTTTAAAAAATATTTTTTTAAAAAAATTGATCGATAAATTAATAAAAAATATTAAACTAAAAATTTAAATAATAATCAGTTGAAAATTTATTCATAATTTTTTTAAAAAATTTTTTTAAAAAAAATTGATCATTTTTTTATTAATATAATCGATCACAAAATCGATCGCTAATTTTTTAAATATTTTTTATTAATGAAATCGATCGCAAAATCTATTGCTGATTATTTTTAAATTTTTTAATTAAAAAATTGATCATAAAATTGATTGCTATTTATTTTTTATAATATTTAAATTTTCAAAATCGATTGCAAAATTGGTTTGTAATTTTTATTTAATATTTTAAATTTAATATTGCAAAATTGATTGCTATTTATTAATATTTTTAAATTATTTTTTAATATTTTATATTTTTCTCCGTCCTCCTCCCACATGCCTTCAGCATTTTGCCTCCATCGTCACCCTCATCTGCCAGCGCCGCCGCCCTCTGGTCCCCCACACCCGACCCCCCGCACTGCCTCTTGGCCACCCACACCGCCCCCCGGCCACCCGCCTTACCCCTGGGCCACTCGCACCACCCGCGCTGCCCCTCGACTACTCGCACCACCCCCGATCCCCTGATGGTGGAGATCAGCTATAGGTGGCAGCAAGGAGAAGGGGAAGGGGAGCCATCGTGGGCGGGCCAGCGAGGGGAGGCCAAAGGGGAGGGGGGCCATCACGGCGAGCTGACGAGGGGAGACCATTGCGGGCGGTCATTAGAAAGGGGAAGGAGGGCCGTTGCGGTAGGCCGACAAGGGAAGGCCATCGTGGGTAGTAACCGGGGAGAGGAGGGGGGGCGTCTGTTAGATATATGTGCCCTAGAAGTCAGAATTGGCTGACACTTGTAATACACTTCTAGGGGCAAAATTGTAATTTTGACTAAAATCAATAAATGGATTATTTTCTATCACATATGTGTATTTAGTGTCTGTGATACATCCTTTGAGTTAATGGTAATGATAATTCATATTTTCAAGAGTTGAAAATTTAAGACATGAATAATCATTATTAACTCATAAATTGCTCCCGACCATAGGATCATCACGAGGATGGTGATTGATCCGGAAGGTTGGTGTACAATCGCTTCTCTTTAGTAGATGAGTCTTGAGTCTACGGTGTGGAGACACCAGAGCGAGAGTACAGGTACTCGTTAGAGAACGAGGGCACTGAGCGTGACCACCTCGAGTAGTCATTAGGGAGTCTACCTTCTCGTCAATGACTGACTCGATGCTGCAGTAGTGTGTCTGGTTCTTTGACCTGAGATGCATCGGCAGTTCACCTTGAGGGTGTTATAGTTTGACTACACCATTACTCGGTCTCCTAGCCATATGGAACCCTGAGGTGTATGTTGGCTATGAGCATGTTCATTGTAGGAACTGGATTGCATCAAGATGGAATCTATCTACCTCGGTGGTAGAGGAGTAGCCCTATGATGATCATGAGAATCAAGTCCAGAAATCCATGGCCATGGTAGAGTGAAATAATAGAAAGAGTTTCTATTTAGATTTTCACATTGGACTCGAATCGAATGATTACATCATATGACAGAGACTAGGGTTTGACGAGTTCACCTTAACCCTAATCTGATCGGGGCTCAAGATAGAAGAACTGAATCACACAGGTAGCTGCACCAAGAGGTTCGCATTCAGCTCTGATGGGTTGCCACCATATACTGCTAGGTGTCACTGGTGGATTTTGGGAGCAATTAGAATGATTTAGATGATCGATCATTCTAGCTGTTCGAATCAGAAGAGTTCTGATCCATCGAAAGGAGTTTCGATGATGTCGATGATAGAGATCATGACATATCCCATTACCATACAGAACTGAACCTAACTGGGTCACACAAACAAGGGTTTGAATCTGGTGATCATCAATTGAACTGATCTAGTTCAATTGATCTGAATGAGATTCAATTAGGTTCAAGGAAAATCGTGCTAGCACTCGATTGAACCTAACGTTCTTCTTTTACTATCATAAATAAGTTGTCCTGTCTGAGCCAAAGGAGTTTGTGCTCAATCAGAGGCCTTCATATGGTCTGACTGGAGGTTGTCCAAGTCAGAATAGGTTGTCTTATTTGTAAGACACTTACCTGCCATTTTTGGTCACCTGCCATTTCTTGTTCTTTGACTTTGGTCAAAAGTCTACCTTTGACTGGTCAAACGTTGACCATTGACACTTTGACTTTTGACCACATGTCATGCACCTATTGGAGAGCTGGTGGGGGCCTGTCCCCTGCCAGAACCTGGCAAGGAGAAGGGCGCACGCCAAGGGTGGCGTGAGCCCAAGTTGGAGGCGCCTAGGAGTCCTTGTTGGACAAGGACTCCATCTCCTTTTTGGATTCCAATTAGAGTTCTTCTAAGAACCAAGTTTGACTGGTCTTAGGCACCCTCTAAGGAGGAATCCAGGGGTCTCTATTCCCACCAATCAGATTTAGATCTGATTTCACAAAGGGTTGTGATTGGTTGAGAGGAAGAGGAGTTGGATCACGCTTAGTCTATAAATAAGACCCTGCGCCCAACTCAGATTAAGAGAAGCAATTCAATTGAGAAACCCCACGCCCAAGGCTGCCTCTCCCCTCCTTCTCCATGCCATAGTCTCTTCTCCCCTTGCTCTCCACGTCCAAAAGGAGTTTTGGACTTGGTTGGTGCGATTCAGATCAAAGAAAGGCGATCAAAAAGCAAGAAGGCTGCGCTGCTGCAAAGGACGACTGCTGATCTTCAAAAGAGTTTTGAAGATCCTCCAGATCAGATCCAGATCTGAATTTTTGGAGATGTGATAGAGAAGAAGAGGATCTCCAGATCCAACCTGAGTGGATATCCGGTAGAGGCCAGGCGCTTGCGTGGCTAAGATCCAGAACCTTCCGCTGCAAACACAGGATCATCAACAGGGTAATAGGATTACCCAAATCAAGGTAAATTAAATTTGATTTAATTTATCTTTTTAATTTTATTTTTATTAAAATAATAAGAATCAGATCTGAAACATATCAAGATCTGATTAGGATCAAAGAGAAAAATTTTTGAAATATATCTCTTGATCTGATCAGATCTGAACGAACCTGGACCGGAAAATCAGGATTTTTCCCTTCAACTGGTATCAGAGCCATGGTTCTAAAATTTTTAGATCTGAATTTTAAATTTATTTTAATTAAAAAATAAGTGATTTCAGATGTCACATGAGATGTGATCAGATCTGAAAATCAGAAAAAAATTAAAATTAAATGATTTGGATCTAAGATTAGAAAAGATATGCATGACTAGTTCTAGAATAGAATAGTTCTATAGAATAGTCTTGCATGTTTTTTTGATTTAATTTGATTAAATCATATTTTAGATCTTTTTATTTACTATTTTTTGATATTATAATTATTATAATAACATCTAAAAAATAGTAAATAAAAATTATTTAATTTTTGAATATCATATGAGATATGATTGATGCATGTCTAGACTAGTTGTAGAATAGTTCTACATAATTGTCTAGATTAGAATTTATTTTGATTAGATCAATTTAAATCTAATTTTTTAGATTATTATGAGATAATTTAGATCTGAAAAATATGCATGATTTGATACATGAGATGTATGCAAAATATGCCATGATTAGATCTAATTTATATATGAGATATATGATATAGATCTAAAACTGTTTTGTAGTATTGAATGTTCCTGATTAAGGCGTTCCTCTTGGCCGTCCGGTCATAAGAATGAAGAAGGGTTTAAAGGCCCTCTCTTCCCATTCGATGGGGTGTTCTTATGATGTGTAGGGGTGCTGCGTGTTCGTCCTTAATCAGAAATCCCAAAACTTACTTTCTGCAAAACCCTAGATCCTGAAACCCTAGGATTTATTGTGCATATTTTGTTTATGAACCCTACTTAATTAAGAATTAAGTTTATGAAATATTAATTAGGTCTAAAATTGAGAATTTTAGATCTAAGACATATTCATAATACTGGGTTCGGGCTTGGGTAGCTCAATTAGGTCTAAGCGGTTGATCAAACCGAATCAAGAGTTGGTTAGATGGGATCAACAATGCTTAAATTGACCAGCCTAATAGGATTAAGTCTGGGTCAAGATCGAGTCACGATCAAGCAAGACCTAATTAGGCTCAGAGGTTAGAGTCTGGATTGTAGGCTAACCCAATTGGTTCTGACTCAACAATTTGGTGTCTAAGGTAAGTTTGGCACATACGACCGACTGGTTTTTAATTGGAAGCTACTCGACCTGAATGCGTTCTTGTACGAGTTAATGGCATATTCCTTCCACCGGTCTCACTTACCTGGCCATATCTGTTGACACAGTTCTGATCTGAGGTGGTCAATAATCCGAGCTAACCCATGCCACTAGGTTAGTCATAATTGTTATGACTATGCCAAGTCTAGTTTAATGAGACCTGAATCAATTCTCCCTAAGAAAAGATTAAGTCTGAGGTCTTCCACCATTGTAGATGTGCGGGCCCTTCCGGGGTTGATTGTTCTCGGCTGGATACAGTGGCTCAGTTGCACCGGGAAGATGCAACCATGTCTATTAGGCATTGGATGCTATGGGCTGGAGGATGAGTTGGGCTCAATATTTCGGATACGGTGAGAGACTCAATTAGGAACCCAGTCTATGCAAATGGTGGGTCTGACTTAACTAAGGAGTGGATCAATATTTCGGATACGGTGAGATTCATGAATTAGAGATCCAAGTTTGGGTGCACCA
Source organism: Cocos nucifera (assembly GCA_006176705.1). Taxonomy (NCBI): domain Eukaryota; kingdom Viridiplantae; phylum Streptophyta; class Magnoliopsida; order Arecales; family Arecaceae; genus Cocos; species Cocos nucifera. The sequence goes on from QRFJ01000317.1 coordinate 1,491,196, forward strand.
TGATTAGAGAATCATTGAACAAGAGTTGTTCACTCATTGGCTAACCCATCACCAATAACTGTTAGGTGAGGTGATGAGTCAGTTGGTGAGACCGCACCACCCACTAGAAATCATTAATCGTGGAGATTTTTGCATCTCTACAGAGGGAGTGTAGGGATCCGAGAAAATAGTGGGAGCTAATTTGTTTAAAAATAAAATCCCTAAATAAATTGGTCAAGTCAAAATTACAGTATCTAACTAGAATCTTTGACTCTCTACAGAAAATATCTGCGTCCAACCCATTGGCACGTATCCTGGACACACATAGACTGACTGGACCCAATTATAAAGATTGGCTCAGGAACTACAAAATTGTTTTGGGTTTCGAGAAGTTAACCCATGTTTTGGACCAGGACCCTCCCACCTTACCAGCCCGTCCATCCACTGTTGAACAGAGAGCATCTCTGGAAAAAATGGATTGACGAAGATAATAAGGCCAGATATTACATGTTGGGCTCGATGTCTGATGAGCTCCAGCGCCAACATGAAGATATCGGGACTGCTCGCCAAATGTTGGCTCACCTGCAGGAGATGTTTGGTGAACAGAGTCGCGCAGCCAAATATCAAGTCACAAAATGACTTTTTAAGGCTAAGATGCGTGATGGGCAGTCAGTCCAAGATCACTGTCTGACAATGATCAAGGACATGGAAGAGCTTGAGAAGCTCGGTGTGAAGTTAGGACTTGGATCTGCAGAACGATATTATTCTGCAATCCTTGACTGATGCATATGGGCAATTCATCATGAATTACCACATGCATAAACTTCAAAATTCCTTGGCCGAATTAATGAATATGCTGGTTACCGCTGAGCTTTCTATGAAAGGTTCTAAAGGCTCAGTTCTTGCTATGGAACGGACTTCTTCCAAAAGAAAGTCTTATGGAAAGAAAAAGAAGTCTGTGAAAAAGCAAAAGGTGGAAGGATCAAAGAAGAAGAAGGCAGAGCCGAAGAAAAGGCCGATGGCAAAGGAAAGTGTTTCCATTGCAACAGCGACGGCCATTGGAAGCGGAACTGCCCTACTTACCTGGCCACCCTGAAGAACAAGAAGGAAGGTCCTTCTGGAGGTATGCTCGTTATTGAGTCTAACCTTACGGTTTCTTCTGCATCCAGTTGGGTGCTTGACTCTGGTTCTAGTGCTCATCTGTGCACTTCTATGCAGGGTCTTGAGGATAGCAGGAGGCTGAGGGATGGAGACATGATCCTACGCATCGGTAATGGAGCAAGAGTTGCTGCAGTAGCCGTGGGAACATACCCTCTTCGATTACCATCTGGTTTAGACTTAGTTTTGAAAGACTGTTATTATGTGCCTGCAGCTAGCAGGAATTTGATTTCTGTTTCATGCTTAGCACAAGAAGGCTTATGTGATCACCTTCTTTAAGGACCATTGTAACATTCTTTATGAAAGAAATAAAATTGCAAATGGTTTCCTTATTAATGGTCTTTATCAGCTACATATTGATGTACCTGTTCTAACTATCGAGCAAAACGTGAATGCCAAACGACCTAGGGATAGTCCAAATGATAGATATCTATGGCACCTGAGATTAGGTCATATAGCAGAAGATAGGATCAACAAATTGGAGAAAAATGGGCTATTGAGTCCATTGACTTTTGAGTCATATCCAACTTGTGAATCTTGTCTTCAAGGCAAAATGACTAAACTCCCTTTTGTTGGACATGGGGAGAGGGCCACAGATCTCCTTGCCCTAGTACATACTGATGTGTGCGGCCCATTTGATGTGCCGGCTAGAGGCAATTTTGTCTACTTCATTACCTTTACCGATGATCTGTCTAGGTATGGGTATGTGTATCTTATGAGACACAAGTCTGAAGCTTTTGAAAAGTTCAAAGAATTCAGACATGAAGTAGAAAAACAAACTGAAAAACCCATTAAGGTTCTTCGATCAGATCGAGGAGGTGAATACCTTAGCCGGGAATTCCTAGACTATCTCAAGGAAAAATGGCATAGTCTCTCAATGGACTCCACCAGGAACACCTCAACTCAACGGGGTTTCAGAATGGAGAAATCGGACTCTATTGGATATGGTTCGATCCATGATGAGCTTCACAGACCTCCCTGATTTTCTTTGGGGAAACTCATTGTTAACTTCAATCTTATCTACTGAATAGGGTTCCCTCTAAAACCGTTCCTACCACACCGTATGAGATATGGCACGGTAAGAAACCAAGTCTGAGTCATCTCAGAATTTGGGGTTGTCCGGCTCATGTCAAAAGACAACAAGCGGACAAGTTAGAGTTTAGGTCCTTCAGAGCTCGATTCATAGGATATCCTAAAGAGTCATTAGGATACTATTTCTACATTCCAGAAGACCACAATGTGATTGTGAGTCGACATGCCATCTTTCTTGAAAAATAGTTTATTCAAGATAGCGGCATTGGAAAACAGATCAAGCTTGATGAGAAAGTCTCACAAGTACAACGAGCTAAGGACCAAGTTGGAACCAAATCAGGTTGAGCCAATAAGAACACTACCTCCTCCACCTCGTAGATCGGAAAGAGTTTCCCATCCCCCTGAAAGATACTTAGGTATTATTTCAGAGGAAAGTAGAGAAAATGTTCCTCGTAGGTAATGGTGCTCATGGTGATGATCCCAAAACCTACAACGAGGCGATATCAGATATCGACTCCGAGAAATGGCTAGAGGCAATGCAGTCAGAAATTGACTCGATGCACTCAAACCAAGTCTGGACCTTGGTAGATCCACCAGAAGGTATAGTACCTATTGGGTGTAAATGGATCTTCAAGAGAAAGATTGGTGCAGATGGGAATGTGGAGACATTCAAGGCTAGACTAGTGGCAAAAGGTTATAGTCAACGCGAAGGCATTGACTATCAGGATACCTTTTCCCAGTGGCTATGCTAAAATCCATCCGCACATTGCTTGCCGTTGCAGCCTATTTCGATTATGAAATATGGCAAATGGACGTGAAAATGGCATTCCTTAAATGGATATCTTGAGGAAGATATCTATATGGAACAGCCGCTAGGTTTCACATCCAGTGATACTGATCACAAGGTTTGCAAGCTGCAAAGGTCCATATATGGACTTAAGCAAGCATCTCGGAGCTGGAACACTCATTTCAATGATGTGATCAAAAAGTTTGGTTTCATCAAAAATGAAGAGGAACCATGTGTTTTCAAAAAGGGTCAGTGGGAGCGCTGTTGTCTTCCTCGTATTGTACGTGGATGACATCCTCCTTATTGGGAATGATATTCCCATGTTGACAACAGTCTAGAATATGGTTGTCCAAGGAATTCTCCATGAAAGACCTAGGTGAAGCATCCTTTATTCTAGGAATTAAGGTCTATAGGGATAGACCGAATAGGATGCTAGGACTTTCACAGAAGATGTACATAGAGAAAATACTAAAGAGGTTTAGTATGGAAAACTCTAAGAGGGGATTAATACCCTTCAGACATGGTATTCATCTTTCCAAGAAGATGTGCCCTAGCACACCTGAGGAAATAGAACGCATGAGCAAGATCCCTTATGCTTCTGCAATAGGGAGCCTCATGTATGCCATGCTATGTACACGACCTAATATAGCCCATGCTGTGAGTGTCACAAGCAGATATCAGTCAAATCAAGGTGAAGAACACTGGACTTCTGTGAAATGTATCCTTAAGTACTTGAGAAGAACTAAGGATATGATGTTGGTCTTTGGTAATGGAGAACTCCAAGTCCAGGGATACACAGACTCGGATTTCATGTCCGATATAGATGATCGAAAGTCGACATCTGGGAGTCTGTTTGTGTGCAATGGTGGTGCTGTCAGCTGGAAGAGTTCCAAGCAAACCATAGCAGATTCCACCATGGAAGCAGAATATATCGCTGCATCAGAGGCTGCGAAGGAAGCATTCTGGTACAAGAAGTTTGCTGCAGAAATTGGAGTAATGCCATCAGATGCCATTCCTCTATACTGCGACAACAATGGCGCCATAGCCCTTGCTAAGGAGCCGAGGTCTCACCAGAAGAGAGCGGCGATCAATCCGCGATTACCAGCAGAAGAGAGTAATGTGGCAGACCCACTTACAAAGCCGTTGGGCCAGCAGAAGATCGAAGCCCACCTTGAGAAGATGGGACTTAGACTTGTAGCCAATTGGCTTTAGGACAAGTGGGAGATTGTTAGATATATGTGCCCTAGAAGCCAGAATTGGCTGACACTTGTAATACACTTCTAGGGGCAAAATTATAATTTTGACTATAATCAATAAAATGGGTTATTTTCTATCACATATGTGTATTTAGTGTCTGTGATACATCCTTTGAGTTAATGGTAATGATAATTCATATTTTCAAGAGTTGAAAATTTAAGACATGAATAATCATTATTAACTCATAAAATGCTCCCGACCATAGGATCATCACGAGGATGGTGATTGATCCGGAAGGTTGGTGTACAATCGCTTCTCTTTAGTAGATGAGTCTTGAGTCTACGGTGTGGAGACACCGGAGCGAGAGTACAGGTACTCGTTAGAGAACGAGGGCACTGAGCGTGACCACCTCGAGTAGTCATTAGGGAAGTCTACCTTCTCGTCAATGACTGACTCGATGCTGCAGTAGTGTGTCTGGTTCTTTGACCTGAGGTGCATCGGCAGTTCACCTTGAGGGTGTTATAGTTTGACTACACCATTACTCGGTCTCCTAGCCATATGGAACCCTGAGGTGTATGTTGGCTATAGCATGTTCATTGTAGGAACTGGATTGCATCAAGATGGAATCTATCTACCTCGGTGGTAGAGGAGCAGCCCTATGATGATCATGAGAATCAAGTCCAGAAGCCCATGGCCATGGTAGAGTGAAATAATAGAAAGAGTTTCTATTTAGATTTTCACATCGGACTCGAATCGAATGATTACATCATATGACAGAGAACTAGGGTTTGACGAGTTCACCTTAACCCTAATCTGATCGGGGCTCAAGATAGAAGAACTTAATCACACAGGTAGCTGCACCAAGAGGTTCGCATTCAGCTCTGATGGGTTGCCACCATATACTGCTAGGTGTCACTGGTGGATTTTGGGAGCAATTAGAATGATTTAGATGATCGATCATTCTAGCTGTTCGAATCAGAAGAGTTCTGATCCATCGAAAGGAGTTTCGATGATGTCGATGATAGAGATCATGACATATCCCATTACCATACAGAACTGAACCTAACTGGGTCACACAAACAAGGGTTTGAATCTGGTGATCATCAATTGAACTGATCTAGTTCAATTGATCTGAATGAGATTCAATTAGGTTCAAGGAAAATCGTGCTAGCACTCGATTGAACCTAACGTTCTTCTTTTACTATCATAAATAAGTTGTCCTGACTGAGCCAAAGGAGTTTGTGCTCAATCAGAGGCCTTCATATGGTCTGACTGGAGGTTGTCCAAGTCAGAAAAGGTTGTCTTATTTTGTAAGACATTACCTGCCATTTTTGGTCACCTGCCATTTCTTGTTCTTTGACTTTGGTCAAAAGTCTACCTTTGACTGGTCAAATGTTGACCATTGACACTTTGACTTTTGACCACATGTCATGCACCTATTGGAGAGCTGGTGGGGGCCTGTCCCCCTGCCAGAACCTGGCAAGGAGAAGGGCGCACGCCACCCTTGGCGTGTGCCCAAGTTGGAGGCGCCTAGGAGTCCTTGTTGGACAAGGACTCCATCTCCTTTTTGGATTCCAATTAGAGTTCTCCTAAGAACCAACTTTGACTGGTCTTAGGCACCCTCTAAGGAGGAATCCAGGGGACTCTATTCCCACCAATCAGATTTAGATCTGATTTCACAAAGGGTTGTGATTGGTTGGGAAGAAGAGGAGTTGGATCACAGCTTAGTCTATAAATAAGACCCTGCGCCCAACTCAATTAAGAGAAGCATTGAATTGAGAAACCCCCACGCCCAAGGCTGCCTCTCCCCTCCTTCCTCCATGCCAAGTCCATCTTCTCCCCTTGCCTCTCCACGTCCAAAAGGAGTTTTGGACCTTGGTTGGTGCGAATTCCAGATCAAAGAAAGGCGATCAAAAGCTAAGAAGGCTGCGCTGCTGCAAAGGACGACTGCTCATCTTCAAAAGAGTTTTGAAGATCCTCCAGATCAGATCCAGATCTGATTTTTGGAGGCGTGATAGAGAAGAAGAGGATCTCCAGATCCAACCCGAGTGGATACCGGTAGAGGCCAGGCACTTGCGTGGCTAAGATCCAGAACCTTCCGCTGCAAACAGGATCATCAATGGGTAATAGGATTACCCAATCAAGGTAAATTAAATTTGATTTAATTTATCTTTTTAATTTTATTTTATTAAAATAATAAGAATCAGATCTGAAACATATCAAGATCTGATTGGGATCAAGAGAAAAATTTTTGAAATATATCTCTTGATCTGATCAGATCTGAACGAACCTGGATCAGAAAATCAGGATTTCCCTTCAGCGTCATGATGGGCCGTGAGGGGGGCATCACGGCGCTCGGGAGGGGGCTACGTCGTCGGGGAGGAGGCGGCGGGGGAAAATGGGGTCAGGGCGGTATGGGGTGTGGGGCTTATAAAGTTTTTTTTTTTTTTATAAAAAATAATCAAATAAATCATCTATAAAAGGACACTAACTAAAATTTTTTTAAATTTAAATTGATGATCAATTTTTTGGTTGCAAAAAATTAAAAAAATTTTACGATAAAAAAATACCAAAATTATTTTTTTAAATTTAAAATAATTTAAAAATTTTTGGATCAATTTTTCGATCAAAAAATTAATTTTTTTGACCAAATTTTATGTTGTAATTTTTTCAATCAAAAAATCAATTAGAAAATGTTAAAATTATTATTTTTAATTTAAAATAAGTTAAAAAATTTTAATTAATTTTTTAGTCAAAAAATTAATTTTTTTCAACCATATTTTTTGATCATAAATTTTTCGACCAAAAAATTGGTCAAAAAATGCTAAAATTATTTTTTTTAATTTAAAATAATTTAAAAATTTTTTAATCAATTTTTTGATTGAAAAATAAATTTTTTCTGACCAAATTTTCGATCATAAATACATTTTACAACCAAATATATTTTTTTTATTTTTTTCTAAATATGATATAATTTTATAATTTTATAATTTGAAATCCATCTTCACCATTTATTATCTAAATAATTATCGTTAGAGTCTTATCACAAAAGACTGGCTCGATCCGATAATCCTAGCTATGTCGATCAATAAAATTTAATTTCGATGGTTACGAATGATCATATTATGATCTGATAGATAGAGACCGTCGATAGGTTTGAAAACTTACAACGATAATCTTAGTGATATTTATAACATACTATCAAAATTTTATTTCAATCGGATATTATTATCATGATCAATTTAGCACAAGATGATTTAGACCATTAAATGAAAAATGACTTATCAAAAGGCCAAACGACATCCGATTATAAGATAATTTTTTAACAATCCAAATCATTTCATGCTAAATTAACCATTATAATGATATTCGAATAAAGTAAAATTTTGATAGTGTGCTATAAATATCATCGAGATCATTGTTGCAAATTTTCAAATTCATCAGCAGTCTCTATCTATCAAATCATCATACGGTCATTCATGACCATCGAAATTAAATTTTATTGATCGACATAGTTTGGGCTACCGGATCGAGTCAGTTTTTTATGATGATACTCTAATAAAAATTATTTAGATAATAAATAGTGAAGATAGATTTTAAATTCTAAAATTATACCATATTCAGAGAAAAATAGAAAAAAATTATATTTGATTGCAAAATATATTTGTGAAGAAAAATTGATCAGAAAAAATTTATTTTATGATCAAAAAATCGATCACTAAATTTTTAAATTATTTTAAATTAAAAAGAATTAATTTTGATATTTTTGATTGATTTTTTTAGTGAAAAATTTATAATCAAAAATTCTATCAAAAAAATTTTTTTGATCGAAAAAATTGATCAAAAATTTTTCAAATTATTTTAAATTTAAAAAATAATTTTGGTATTTTTTGATCAATATTTTGGTCAAAAAATTTATGAACAAAAATTTGATTAAAAAAATTAATTTTCTAATTAAAAAATCAATCAAAAAATTTTTCAAATTATTTTAAATTTAAAAAAATAATTTTAGAATCTTTTGATCAATTTTTTGGTAGGAAAATTTATGACCAAAAATTCTATAAAAAAATTAATTTTTTAACCTAAAAATTGGTCAAAATTTTTTTTAAATTATTTTAAATTAAAAAAAAATTTGGTATTTTTCAAATAATTTTTCGATCGAAAAATTTATGACCAAAAAATCTATTAGAAAAGAATAATTTTTTGATCAAAAAATTGATCAAAATTTTTTTTGAATTATTTTAAATTTAAAAAAATTAATTTTGACATTTTTCAATCAATTTTTTAGTCAAAAAATTTATGATAGAAATTTTGATTGTAAATTAGGTGCAAAATTTTATAAAATTAATATTTTATAAACTTACTTTTATATTGAAATTTTTGGTTGCAAAATTGATTGAAAAATTAAAATTTTGCGATCCATTTTGCAACTGATATTTTTTGGTCTCTATATTAAATTTTTTTAATAATCGATTGTAAAATCAATCATAAAAATTTTGATTGCAAAATTGATCATAAATTTTAACTAAATTTTTTTTTTACAAAATCACTATTTTCCTATAGTGTATCTAGATTTCTAGTAATTTAAAAGAGTCCTACCAGATTATCATGTTTAGTATACTTTTTAAGTCATTAATTTAGATTATCAAAAAATTTAGATTACCTCATGAAAAATAATTTGAATTACCAAAGAGAGGAATGACTATCCAGATTATCAAATATTTGGTAATCTAACAATGACATATTCGAATGAAAATATACTTATAAAAAAAATATAATATTATATTATAATAATATTATAATATAATATAATATTATTATAATATATTATAATAATAATATAATATATTATAATATAATAATATTATAATGATATAATATAATATATTATAACATAATATTATAATTATATATATTTATATATATTATAAATATAAATATCCATCACAATATAATATATTATATATAACATATATAATAATTTATAATATATCATATAATAATATTATTATTATATAATAACATATGATAATATAATAATAACATATTATAATATATTATAATAATGATATATTATGTTATATTATATTAACATAATATATTCTGATATATATTATAAATATATATTAGAATATCATATATTATATATTATATTATATAATATATATTTATATTATAAATATAATATATATAATATAGTCATTATATTATATTAATAATATAATAATATAATAATATATGTTAATATAATAATAATATACAATAATAATATATTATCATATATATTATAAAAATAAATATATATTAGAAATTTGATCACTAATAATTTAGCGACCAAAAAATTTTGATCGCAAAAAGGTTGGTTGGAAATATTTTTTGATCAATTTTTTTATTGTAAAATCTAACGACTAATTTATCGATCAAAAAAAAATTATTAAAATTATTAAAATTAAAAAAATTAAAAACTTACGACTGATTTTCCAACCAAAAAATTGGTTGCTAATTTTTAAAAAAATATAAAAAAATAAATAATCAAATTTCTAAAATTTAAATATGTATAAAAAAATAATTTCTAATTTTTAAAAAGTAAAATTTATAAAAACATTTTATAATTTTTTTAATTTTCAAATCGATCGAAAATTTGGTCGTAATTTTTTTAAAAAATATTTTTTTAAAAAAAAATCGATCATAAAATCGATCGATAAATCAATGAAAAAAATATTAAATAAAAAATTTAAATAATAATCAGTCAAAAATTTATTCATAATTTTTTTAAAAAAATATTTTTTTAAAAAAAATTGATCATATTTTTTATTAATACAATCGATCGCAAAATCGATCCCTAATTTTCTTAAATATTTTTTTATTAATAAAATTGATCATAAAATCTATTGCTAATTATTTTTAAATTTTTTAATTAAAAAATTGATCATAAAATTGATTGCTATTTATTTTTTATGATATTTAAATTTTCAAAATCAATTACAAAATTTGTTTGTAATTTTCATTTAATATTTTAAATTTATATTATTTTTATTTTTTTATATATTTTATCTTTTATAATATAATAAATTATTAATATTTTTAAATTATTTTTTAATATTTTATTTTTAATATTTTATTTTTTTTCCATCGTCCTCTCACTTGCGTTTAGCATTCCGCCTCCATCGCCGCCCTCATCCGTCACGTCACCACCCTCTGGTCCCCCGTACCTCACCCCCCGCACTGCCCCCTAGTCACCTACACCGCCCACGCTGCCCCCCGACTGCCCGCACCGCCCCTTTTGCCTCGACGGTGGAGATCGGTGGTAGGTGGCGGCAAGAAGAAGGGGAAGGGGAGCTGTCGTGGGCGAGCCAGCGAGGGGAGGCCGAAGGGGAGGGGGCATTGTAGGCCGGCGAGGAGAGGGGGGTCGTCACGACGAGCCGGAGAGGGGAGGCGGTCGTGGGCAGTCATCAGGGAGGGGAAGGAGGGCCGTCGTGGTGGGCCGGTGAGAGAAGACCATCGTGGGAGATCTCCAGGGAGGGGAGGGGGGCTATCGCGGGCAATTGTCGGGGAGGGGAGGGTGGGCAGAGGAGGGAAAGATGGGGGTCGGGGGCGGTTGGGATGGGATTGGGGGTGGGGCTTATAATTTTTTTTCTATTTTATAAAAAATAACTGGGTAAATCATCAAAAAAAGGACACCAACTAAAATTTTTTAAAATTTAAATTGACGATCGATTATTTGGTTGCAAAAAATTAAAAAAATTTTATGATAAAAAATTGATCAAAAAATTACAAAATTATTTTTTTAAATTTAAAATAATTTAAAAATTTTTTGATCAATTTTTTGATCAAAAAATTAATTTTTTTGACCAAATTTTAGGTTGCAAATTTTTCGATCAAAAAATTGATCAAAAAATATCAAAATTATTATTTCTTAATTTAGAATAAGTTAAAAAAATTCAATCAATTTTTTGATTAAAAAATTAATTTTTTCTAATTATATTTTTTGATCATAAATTTTTCCATCGAAAAATTGGTCAAAAAATGCTAAAATTATTTTTTTAATTTAAAATAATTTAAAATTTTTTCAATCAATTTTTTATTAGAAAATAAATTTTTTGATCAAATTTTGGTCACAAATATATTTTGCAATCAAATAGATTTTTTTTCTATTTTTTTCTAAATATGATATAATTTTAGAATTTAAAGCCCATCTTCACCATTCATTATCTAAATAATTATCGTTAGAGTCTTGTCACAAAAGATCGGCTCAATCCGGTAGCCCTAGCTATGTCGATCAATATAATTTAATTTTGACGATCATGAATGATCATATTATGATTTGATAGATAGAGACCGCCAATGGGGTTGAAAACTTGCAACGATGATCTTAGTTATATTTATAGCATACTATCAAAATTTTATTTCAATCGAATATCATTATCATAATTAATTTAGCATAAGATGATTTAGATCGTTAAATAAAAAATGACTGATCAAAAGGCCAAATGGCATTCAATTATAAGATAATTTTTTAATGATCTAAATCATTTCATACTAAATTAACCATTATAATGATATCCGAATGAAGTAAAATTTTGATAGTGTGCTACAAATATCACCGAGATCATCGTTGTAAGTTTTTGAATCCATCGATAGTTTCTATCTATCATATCATCATACAGTCATTCATGACCGTTGAAATTAAATTTTATTGATCGACATAGCTAGGACAACCAGATCGAGCCAGTCTTTTGTAACGATACTCTAATGATAATTATTTAGATAATAAACGATGAAGATGGGCTTTAAATTCTAAAATTATACTATATTTAAAAAAAAAGAAAAAAAATATATTTAATTATAAAATATATTTGTAAAGAAAAATCGATCAGAAAAAATTTATTTTATGATCAAAAAATCGATCACTAAATTTTCAAATTATTTTAAATTAAAAAAAATTAATTTTGGCATTTTTTGATTGATTTTTTGATCAAAAAATTTGCAATAAAAATTCTATTGAAAAAAATTAATTTTTTGATCAAAAAAATTGATCAAAAAATTTTCCAAATTATTTTAAATTAAAAAAAAAAATTTTGGTATTTTTTGATCAATTTTTTGGTCAAAAAATTTATGACCAAAAATTTGATTGAAAAAATTAATTTTTTAATTAAAAAAATTGATCAAAAAATTTTTCAAATTATTTTAAATTTTAAAAAATAATTTTAGCATTTTTTGATCAATTTTTTGGTAGAAAATTTGTGACAAAAAAATTGATAAAAAATTAATTTTTCTACCTAAAAATTGATCAAAAAAATTTTAAATTATTTTAAAATAAAAAATTTTGGTATTTTTTAATTAAAAAATTGATGACAAAAAATTCTATCAAAAAAATTAATTTTTTGATCAAAAAATTGATTAAAATTTTTTTGAATTATTTTAAATTAAAAAAAATAATTTTAATATTTTTCAATCAATTTTTTAGTCAAAAAATTTGTAACGAAAATTTTGATTGTAAATCATTTGCAAAATTTTATAAAATTAATATTTTATAAACTTACTTTTATATTGAAATTTTTGGTTGCAAAATCGATTGAAAAATTAAAATTTTGCGATCAATTTTGCTACTGATATTTTTTGGTCTCTATATTAAATTTTTTTAATAATCTATCACATAAATTTCAATCACAAAATTGATCATAATTTTTAACTAAAAAATTTTATCATAAAATCACTATTTTCTTATAATGTATCTAGATTGCTGGTAATTTAAAAGAGTCCCACTAGATTATCATATTTAGTATACTTTTTAAGTCAGTAATTTAGATTATCAGGAAATCTAGATTACCTCATAAAAAATAAGTTGAATTTCCAAGGAGAGGAATGACTATCCAGATTACCAAATATTTAGTAATCTAACAATGACATATTTGGATGAATAATATAATATTATAATATCATAATATAATAATATAATAATATAATATTATTATAATAATATAATATAATAATATATTATAATTATATATTATAATATATATTATAAATATAAATATCCATTAAAATATAATATATTATATATAACATATATAATAATTTATAATATATCATATAATAATAATAATATTATTATTATATAATAACATATGATAATATAGTAATAACATATTATAGTATATTATAATAATGATATATTATATTATATTATATTATATTAACATAATATATTCTGATATATATTATAAATATATATTAAAATATCATATATTACATATTATATATTATAATATATATTTATATTATAAATATAATATATATAATATAGTCATTATATTATATTAATAATATAATAATATATTAATATATGATACTATAATTATGCTATATTATAATATGTTATAATAATATTATAATAATATTATATTATATAATATAATAATATATTATAAATATAAATATATATTAGAATATAATATATTATATATAATATATATTATTACTATAAAAAATTAGATTATTAGCGATGGTGAAATATCATTGCTAATAGTCCATCCATCATCGCTAATACCTATACCATCGCTAGTGTCATCGTAAAAGCCAATCTAAAAAATTTTTATTATTAATTGGGACCATTAGCTATTTCACCATCGCTAATAGCCTATCCGCCATTGCTAATATTTATGCCATCGCTAATACAATTGTAAAAGCCAATCTGAAAAACTTTTGTCCCTAATTAGGAATGGCAGATGTCATTGCTAATAAAAAAATTAGCGATGGCTTTAGAGATGAAATAAAATCATCTTTAATTAATTTTAAAAAATAAAAATAATAAAAAAATATTAATGATGGCATCTTTGTTGCTAATGCCATCACTAATAATTATTAGTGATAAATTATTCCATCTCTAATTTTATTTAATTTTTAAATTAAATAAAAAAATTAATTTAAGAAATATTAGCAATGGTAATTACCGTTGCTAATATCGACGGTAATACTTAACTCAATTTTTTTTTAAAAATTAATAAGAATATTTTTTAAAATCTATTTTAATTAATTATAATGAATTATAGTTTCTAATACCTATTATAATTAAAATCCAAAAATAATATGATAATCAAAAATTAAAAATTAATTATATTATATTAAAAATAAAAATTATATAATTTTTTTATAAGCAATATGAAATAATACAATACATCAAAAAAAAAAGATCCGATCCTCATCATTATTAGCCTTCTCCTCTTGCTCCTCTCCAGCAGTTGGTGGCTGATAGCTAGATGTCCTAGTATTTTATAATAAAAAATAAAATAATATAAGTAAATTTTTTTACGGAGGTGTATCTTTCAATACACTCTTTTAATTCTTGAATAGATTATTTCTATATATTCCATTCAATGATACAAAGCTATAGACACCTCTGGCCCATCAATTGAACAGTTAGATTGAATTTTTAGCCCCTAGATTCTCTTTCCAAACTTAAACCTAAATATACAAAGCTTCTAAAAATAAAAATTTTAAATAATTAAAATAATTTGATAATACATATACCTAATGTGATGGCTGGAACGACGAGTTCAGTAGGTTGTGCAGCTGCAGATCTCGGAGAAGCTCTACGACCATGTCGCAGATGGCATACAGAAGACTCTGAGGTCGCTGGTTTAGAAGCCTCTACATGACTTTCTCCATGTACGCATCACTCCAGGTCTGGAATATTGAGGCCTGTGAGGATGCTGAAGGGTATTGAGGCAGTGGAGGGTTAAAGTTATAGCCGAATCCTATAACCAGGCTCCTACTCACCCCTCGGGTGGTGCTTAGCCATCCCTTAAGGTCAAGAAGGCCTGAGAAGATGGGTCATCGCCATACCTCTCAGCAATATACTCTGCATAACACATCTGCACAGTTAAGAAATATATTAGTTATAATATAAAAATTAGATTCTATAATAACTTAATTAGTAAATAGAGTTTGAAGTTCTTACCATGATCCATCGTGATGTAGAATCTAAATAATCACCAGTCCTCCTAGACTAGTGTGCGGCCTGCCACAACTGCAGCTGGTCTGGTGGATGACCCAGCTATCATGCCTATGATAAATAAAAAATTAAATTAAATTAATTAAAATATATATATAAGAATTTTTATAATTATAGTAAAGAGTTTTGATATTTATTTTTTATCAGTTTGTCGATCACAACATGTGTCCCGACCGAGCCACCCATATGTCTGATCGAATTCTATTGGATGATCCGATTCTACTGGGCTCTCTGCCACCTACTGAAGTACTCCTCACTGCTCCATTAGTCGTAGAGGGCTTGCCATATGTCTGTTCGCATCCAACGATCCATGAAGGGATCTCTAGTCTGATGGTGACTAAAAATTGGAGTGCTGGATGGTGGACTACTTCAAGCTATTGAGGCTATCCCAAAGCCTCCATGTGGCCACCTCCTTGAAGATCTAACAGCTAGCCTCCTCATTCTGGGAAGTCTCAAATCGATAGTAATCCTGCAAGATAGAAGCTAGTATGTATTTATATATAATTAAAATACCAATGTATTGAGAATTTATAAATTAAACTAGTTTTGACTTACCAAAAACATTCCTCAGGCTGCATCCCGTGCTCCAGATGGCCAGTTGGAAAACTCGTTCATTGGCCTTAGCATCAAACATCGAATGATGCTGGTAATCACACGAGATACTCCAGACTCTGTAAATGTGCTGCAAAATTGATTTTGAATAATAAATATTAACTCTAAACTTGCTAAATTAAAAATATATTAATTGAAGTTGTAATACTTATGAGCGGCTTTAAACGTAGATGAGCTGTCTATCCTTCGATCGAGTCAGAGGTGTCGTGTGTCAGATGGATTCTCGACCATGACTCTATGTCTGTGAATCGATCGCTACTACATATGACTGTGGGATCACTGATGACCTCCTATCATCCGGTATGAGATGTGTGGAACCATACAAGCTAGCCGTATGATCGCTCTCTCCTTGAAAGCTCTATCCTTAGCTAGAACGGCTCCGACCTCTAGAAGACATAATGTATAATATCTAAAAATAAAAATTAAAATTAAAGCAAGCAGATGACCTAAAAATTGGTTCAAACAAAATATCTATCAAAATATAATAAGACGATCAAAATTTAACTCACGTATAACAAAGATTATTAGTGAGCATCTATAATGTATCAGCAGTCTAATGTTTCTCATCCAACAATACATGATAATGTGTTAGTCGCTGATCTCCTGATTTAAACATTGTCTGATTCTCATCTAGCAGTACATGATAATCTCAATACATGAAAATGTAAAGAAGACTTAGATTTACCACTAAAAAATAAGGCATTGCCCATTCTTCTACACCTTTAACCATGAGGTGGCTGCAAGCGGTTGTCTACGATATAATAGACCATCCAAGCTTGCCCTGCATTCCAAGTTCTTTTGTACCAAAGTATGGTTAAATAGCTGCAAGCAGTTGTTTGCAATGTAACAGACCATCCAAGCTTAACCATACAATAACAAGAATAGAATGCATCATCTCCATTTAGGTGCATCTTGCATAGGTAGTCATTATAGCTTCCATCTTCGAGCCCCCGACCACCTCCTTGAGCTGCAAACAAGAAATATAAATTTTACTAAAAAATAAAATAACAACTTAAAAATAAAATTCATCTAGCAAGATCCAAGTCCAAACTACAAGCGTTAGTACGTACATATAAAGACGTGGGAGATAATATGTGTCAACCGGAAGCTCTACTTATCCAATACATTTACTGATGTGCAAGAGCTTAATAATGATAGACTTGAGCATATGATTAGTACATTTGGTGGATTTGATATGATTATTGATGAAAGTCTATATAATAATCTTTCAGATAGCAACTATCATAGTCATGATGGACTATAGAGGTTGCTATAGTTATAGCCTTGCTTAGCCTCTAGAGGGTAGCAACCCTATAGAGGGTAAACATGACTATAACCATAGCAACCCTGTCCATCATGACTATGGTGGTTGCTATCTAAAAGGTTATTACATGAGCTTCCATCAATAATCCGATTAAATTCACCAAATGTGCTAATCATATACTCGAGCCTATCACCATTAAGCTCTTGCACATCAGCAAGGTCTTGAAATAGAGTCTTTGAAGCCCTTGCAATTATCTCCCATGAATCGATTCCCATAAAAGTACCAATGCTTATAATTTGGCATAAATCCACGTCTCGGGCTTGTATTTGCAATGTAGCCCAAACCTTCCCTCGGGTCAAGCGCTCTGCATGTTGACATCGAAGCATGCAGGGCACGTCTCGAGCCTATATTTGCAATGCGACTCAAACCTTCCCTCAGTTCGAGTACTCTACATGTCGAGATCAAAGTACATAGGGTATATCTCGGGCTCGTGTTTGCAGTCTGAACCTTCCCTCGGTTCAAGCGCTCTGCATGTCGAGATCGAAGTGTGCAGGGCACATCTTGGGCCAATGTTTACAATACAGTCCGAACCTTTTCTCAGTTCGAGTGCTCTGCATGTCGAGATTGAAGTGCATGCATAGGGCACGTCTTGGCCTCGTGTTTGCGATCCGAATCTTTCCTCGATTTGAGAGCTCTGCATATCGAGATCGGAGCATGTAGGGCACGTCTCGAACTAGTGTTTATAATGCAATCCAAACCTTCTCTTAGTTCGAGCGCTCTGCATGCCAAGACCAAAGTGCGTATGGCACGTCTCAGCCTTGTGTTTGTAGCTCGAACCTTTCCTCGGTTCAAGCACTCTACATGCCGAGATCGGAGCATGCAGGGCATATCTCAAGCTAGTATTTATAATATAGTCCAAACTTTTTTTTGGTTTGAGCACTCTGCATGTCGAGACTGGAGCGTGCAGGGCACGTCTTGAGCCTGTGTTTGCAATGCAACCCAAACCTTCCCTCGGTTCGAGTGCGTTGCATGCCGAGATCGAAGCATGTAGGATATATCTTAGCCTCGTATTTAATTTTTAATATCTAATTATGCTTAACTAATATAATTTAAATATAAAAATAATTTTTAATGATGGTATTAGCTATCGCTAATATCGATGCTAATACTCATAATAGAAGAAGACTAGCATACAGGACTGAGGCATGCGCGGGCTAGCATGTAGGAATTAAGGTGCGATGATGCACAGGTGAGCAGGGACTGAGGCTTTGGGTGCGGCCATGAATAGGAGCTTAGGAAGGCCTGGAGCTTGCGCTTGAGGCTCGGGTGGCAGGAGGTGGTGGAGGTTCGGGGAGGCCGATGGGGGTTCGATCGGGGGAGAGAGGGTGAAATCGAAGGTCGGGATTTAGGGAAGGAGGTTGGAGGAAGCCGAGAGAGAGAGGGGTGGCGGGTGAACTAAAAGGCTAGAAGTTGGGGAGGTAGGAGCGGTCGGAGGTTGGAGAAGGCAGGAGGTGGCCGAGGGGGAGGAGTCGGGGTTCAAGAAGGTGGGCATGTGCAGCCAAGGGGAGATGGAGGGGGGAAGCCATTGGTTGGAGGAGAGAGGGGGTGATGGAGAATCGAAGGGTTAGGGGTTCGGGGAGGTAGGAAGCGGTTGAGGACTTGGGGAGGTGGGCCGGGGGGATCGAGATAGCCGGGGGCTCGGGCTAGGAGGTGATCGGGGGCTTTGGTAAGGTGGGCCGGGTGCAATCGGAGGGAGATAGCTAGGGGGAGGCCATCGATCGAGGGAGAGAGGGGATGGTGAGGGGCCCGAAGTGCGAAGGTTCGGAGGGGTAGGAGGTGGTCGGGGCTCGGGGAGATGGGCTAGGTGCAGCTGGGGGGATCGAGATGGCCGGGGGCTCAGAAAGCCGGGAGGCAGTCGGGGGCTTAGGAAGGTGGGTCGAGTGCACCAGAGGTGCTCGGCTAGGGAAGAGAGGGGTTGGTAGGGGAACTGAAGGGCTGGAGGTTCAGAAAGGTAGGAGACGATCGGGGGCTTGAGAAGGTGGGTCGGGTGCAGCCAGAGAGAGGCCACCAGTGAGGGAAGAGAGGGGGTGGCAGGAGATCGAAGTGTGGGGGGAGAGGATGGTGGCGGTGGGGGATAAAAATGCTGGAGGGCGGAGGTAGGGGTGGTGGTAAAATGAGAACCCGATGGGTGGTGGGGTGGGGGAAAACAAGGGGACAGTGGCGTGGGGGAAATGAGAGCATGCAATGCATGGGGAGGATGAAAATGAGGCAGAAAGATTATTAGCGATGGGAGATTCTGTTGCTAATAATCATTTTCCATCACTAATATGCAAAAAATTATTAGCGATTGACATTGCCATCAGTAATATTACTTTTATTGTTAATAATTATATATTTAAAATAATATTTTTAAATTATTAGTGATGGCATCCTTGCCATGGCTTAAGCCATTACTAATACAAATTTTTTTCTTAATTTTTTAGATGGTTTAAAATCAATATTTGATTTTATTAAATTTTTAAACTTAATTAATTTATAAATCAAATTTTAATTAATTTAAATTAGATTTAATTTAATTAGACTTGACTTAATTTGAGGCTAATTAGATTTTAATATTCTAATTAAAACTTAGATTCAAAGTCTAATTGATTTAGATTTGATACGATTTTGAATTGAATTTGAATTGAATCCTAATTAAAAATTATTTTTTTATAATTAATTTAAATTATATTAAATTTAATTAGATTTGATTTAATTTGATTGTAATTAGATTTTATAATCTAATTAGGACTTGGATTCAAAGTCCAATTGAATTAAGTTAGGCAGGATTTCGAATTGGATTCAAATTGAGTTCTAATTGCATTTAGATCGAACCTAAATTGAAAACTATTTTTTTAAATTAATTAGAATTAGATTTAATTTAATTAGACTTAACTTAATAATAAATTAATTAAATTTTATTATCTAAGTAGGACCTGGATTTAAAGTCTAATTGAATTAGGATTGACAGGTAATCTAATTGGATTCGAATTGACTTTAAATTAGATTTGAATTAAATCTAAATTAAAAATTATTTTTTTAGTTGATTTAAATCAACTTTAATTTAATTAATTTTGACTTAATTTGAGATCAATTAGATTTTATAATCCATATAAGATTTGGATTCAAAGCCTAATTGAATTATATTTGATAGAATTTTGAATTAGATTTAAATCGAGTTTGAATTAAATTTAAATTGAATCTAAATTAAAAATTATTTTTTTAATTATTTAAATTAGCTTAAATTTAATTAGGCTTGATTAAATTTAAAGTAATTAAGTTTTATTGCCTAAGTAGGACTTGAATTAATAGTCTCATTGAATTAGAATTGATAGAATTTTAAATTGGATTCAAATTAAACCCAAATTAAACATCAATTTCTCCTAATTGATTTAAATTAGATTTAATTTAATAAATTTTGATTTAATTTGAGGTTAATTAGATTTTATAATCTAAGTAGGACTTAGATTTAAAGTTTAATTAAATTTAGTTTGGCAGAATTTTGAATTGAATTCGAATCGGATTTGAACTAGAGTTGGAGGATTATTAGCGATGGCAAAATATACCATCACTAATTCCATCATCAATAATTTTTTAAATAATTTTTTTTAAAAAAATTATTAGTGATGGCAAATTTTCATCGCTAATATTCAAAAATGCCCTTGCTAATTTTTATTTTATGTTTAAATATTATAAAAAAATTAAAAATTTTATATAATTTTAGCGATGATGCATGCCATTGCTAATAATGAAAACACCATCACTAAGAGTTAAAAATTAGCGACGGTAATATTTTTATCACTAATAATCCAAATTTGCCATAGCTAATAATTTTTTATTTAAATATTTTAAAATAATTTTTTATTTTTAAAAATGACTTTTATTGTCGCTAATAATTTATTTATTGTTACTAATATTATTAGCGATGGCCTAGTTATTTTTGTTGGCATTGCAGTGGCAAAATGCTTTATTAGCGATGGAGTTTATTGCCCTTAGTAATATCATCACTAAAATCTAATTTTCTTATAGTATATAATATATAATATATAAATATATTTATAATATATATTTATATTTTGTGCATCGGATGTGATTTTTAATAAATTTAATTTGAGGATATTTTAAAAATTTGATGTTACATTACCAGTAATTTGATTAGCATACCAAATATATCAATCAAGATTTTTAGTAATTTTACTACAATATTACCTATATGTACCAAAAATAGTAATCAATATTGCTGGCAGTCTATCCAGATTATAGGTAATCTAGATTACCACTGCCTGGTAATGTACCAAATGCAACCTTAAGGTATTTCTAGGTGTTGTCTAGAAATTAGAGTAAAAAAGAGATTTTGTAAATAGATTACAGCAACTAGATGAATAACAGGTGCTTGATGTCAAAGATCAAGCAAAGGTTTCAGGATGTCTAAAAACATAAAAGCAGGCAAAGTGGAACCATACATCTAGATAGATACCAATGGTCGCTGTTGTGGCATGGTCTTGCACTTGGGGGATCAATGCAGTATTAAGTGCATATTGTATCATCTAAATTGCTCCATTTGTGTTGATCAGTGTGAATAATGATCAATTTTTATGCGCCAGGTATTTGTACATGGTCTCTTTTTGAGACTCCAATGTTGTAGATTGTTTTGTGTTTCTTTGTGCATAATTGTGGCATGGTGCTATGCTATGGTGATGCATATTGGAGATAATGGAACTATGCATGGGCAATCTCATTCATTTGTAGACAATGAGTGAAGAATGACCCTAGCATCCAGCTTATTTCAGAATTTTCAACACTTATTTCTTCTTCTCTGTAAACTATTTCTTCTTCTCTATAAACTTAATGGAGTTTTTTTTTTAAAAAAATTGATACCTCTCCAAGCTTGGGAATTGTTTATATTAAGCTAAACTCAAAAATTTCAGAAGTCTTTGACAATCATCTCCTAGAGGCTAAGTATTGAAGAGTATGCAGCATGTACTTTTATTATATAGATTGAAGAGCATGGGAGGGAACCTAGTGAGGCTGAGTTTTATAGGATGACTCATACCGATCGAGATGGCAGCTTTGTATGAGAGGAGTCTAGAGATCTGATGGTATATATTGAATTATTTATTAAATAATTTATATTATCATTTTTTTATTATTAATATATGGATCTATTATTTATTATGTAGGATAAGGCAACAATGCTTATTGCAGAACGTATCGGTAAATCCTCATCATCTGCAAAGTGCAATAGTATCGAGGCTCCGATATTCACTGAGCTTATGAGATCCGAGTATTATGGTCGAGTGAGGAGTTATGGAGTTGGAGTCACCCCCACTCAGTTGTCTGTAATGAGTAGATATACTTGGAAATGTAGATAGAGCAGCAGTACTACAGAGGTCCATAGGCTAAAGACATATATGTAGAAGACGAGTTAGAGACATCAAGCATAGATTGAGAAGATGAGTCAGAGACATGAGGCACAGATGGAGAAGCTGAGACAGAGCTATCAGACATAGATAGGGTCATTGAGGGCCCAGGTTGATGAGATTACATCTTTTTTATAGGATTTTACCCCGCATCAGATATAATTTTTATGTTTTATATTATATATATATATATATATATATATATATAAATTGTTTAAACATTATGAGTTGGATAATTTCTATATTCTTAACTTATAAAGATTTTTTTATTTCTTACAGGGTCCAGATGCTTCTAGTAGTCATTAAGATGATGATGGACAAGTGATTGCCAAATTTTTTTTAGTAATTATGGTTGTTGTCATATTGAAACTTACTGATATGAGTCTTGCTGTAGGTGATGTTATTTATATAAAAACCTTAACCCATCATGAAGTTTCTATCATATTGATGTTAGTGATCATGATGATATTCTAATATGTCATAAATATGATCATACGATGATATTCAAATATTTGTAAGGAATAGCCTTAACCCATCAACAAGTTTCTTGCCATGTCTTTCCCATCACTAGCTGCCTAATGAGGTCACAATCAGTAGAACATCCGGTTGTGACTGTCAATAGTCTGATCTTGCTTGAAGTTACTTTTGGTGCAGTAAAATAACATGATCTCACCGTACAAGGAAGTTGACTTTGGACGTTCTACACCAGAACCAAATCAAGGGCTCAAGTCTTTTTGTTAATTTATTGGTATGCATAGCTTGACCTTGGATCCTCATTATCAATTTTGTTTTTCAATAGTTTAAATTAAATATGTATTATTGAAGCCAATGATAATTAAAATTGCCACTCTTATTACTTGTATATTTTCAAATCAGGCAATGTGTCATCTTATATCTGAGTTTTTCTTTTTGATTGTTGAAGTCACCTTGTATGCATTAGGAGGAAATATTGTCGTGTGGAAGGTGAAATAGGAGAAAGCAGAAATTATTACAAGGTACAGCCACAAATTTCAGCTAGGAAACTGTATCTACTAAAATTATTGATTTAAAATGAGTTTAGATACGTATAATAGAAGCATATTTTCAGGCCCTAAAAATATAGTTATTTTTGGTATTGAATTGTATGGTAAATCAGTTTGTTGGGGATAAATTCCGCTTCCATCGAAATCTAGTCTGATACTTAGCCTAATGCAATTGGTAATTACGAAAGAGTTTCGATCGAATATTACTCCTCCAACAGACGAACCCCAGCCGAACTCCTTCGGCAGCCCAACTCCCCCAGCGGACGAACCCCAGCCGTACTCCAGCCGAACTCCTCCAGTGGACGAACCCCAGCCAAACTCCTTCAGCAGCTGAACTCCTTTCGGACATCTCCTTCAGTCGGATTCCTCCAAGAGCCGAACTTCTTTCGGACATCTCCTTCGGTCGGATTCTTCTAGGAGCTAAACTCCTTCCGGACTCCTCCAGCAGTCAGATTTTCAGACTCCTCCGGACTTCCTTCAGTCGAAGAGCCGAACTCCTTCTGGACACCTCTTCAGTCGGATTCCTCCAGGAGTCGAACTCCTTCCGGATATCTCCTTCAGTCGGATTCCTCCAAGAGCCAAACTCCTTCCGAACTTCTTCTTCAGTCGGATTCCTCTAGGAGCGAACTCCTTCCGAACTTCTTCAATCGGATTCTTCTAGGAGCCGAACTCCTTCCAAACTTCTCCTTCAATTGGATTACGAATGCCTGCTTCCTTCGGATGATTACGACTGTTATTTATCAATCTGCTATAGGCAACCCTACTATCGGATGGTTATGACTATCATTTATCAGTCTGCTATAGGCAATCCCACTACCGGACGGTTACGATTGTCATTATCAGTCTATTACGAGCGACACCTCTCTCCATAATAAATTTCATATGGTCCAGAGTGGCCTACTACCGAATGATTACGACAAGCTCTGTCTATAAAAAGAAACCCTCTAGATACATTTTCTCTGAACTCTTTTCTTCTTCCCAAGAACTCTGCTGAATTCATACCCAAGCACTCCATTTCTGTTGGCCAGAAGAGCTGATTTGATCATCGGAGGGTCCTATCGGAGCCACCACCATTGACTTCAGACAGAACTTTATTTTGTAGGTCACCGACGGTGACCTCTTCTTCCTCAACTTCAGTTTAATCCGGTGTCAACTAGATTCTGCAACAACAAGATTGGTGCTAGAGGAAGGGCCATCTGTTCCTGAGGTTCCCTTGATCTTAAAGGAGTGCTCAGCAGCAATCTCTCTTCTTCCTTTCTAGAGTTCTTTCCAAAAAAAATGCCTCCTAAAAAAGCTTTGATTCGACGATCAATGGCCTCTACAGTCAGATCCCATCCAGATCCATCCATTCCCACTCCAGCTCCGATAACTCAAGCTCCACCTATAGCCATGGTGGATGCGAAGCAGTTCAACTTGCTGGTCCAGCAAGTTCGCAGTCTCACGGAGGTGGTGTAGGCCATTCACCGACAGGATCCAATGCAAATTCGACTGGAGCAAGCTTTTTTGGAGCCCCATGATCCAATCGGTGGATGGCCGACTCAGGCTAGCCAACCGGTGACCTCCGAAAAGAGGAAACAGAGGATAGTGAGCCATTGCTCAGACCATGATTCGACCCTGAGGGAAGCTTTGCCCCCATTCCACCAAAAAACTCTGAAGATCAACGATCGTGAAGATCTTCTGAATCAAAAGCTCCAAAAAATGAGCCGATGGATCGAAGAGCTCCATCATACTCCCTCCTCATATAGTAATAATATTTGCACTAATCCTTTTTTTTCTCAAAGGATTATGCAAGAGCCCGTTCCGCCAAACTTCAAGCTTCTTCAATTTGAAAGCTACGATGGAATCTCTGATTTGGTCGATCACCTGGAGGCCTTTCGGATCATGATGCTTCTCCATGGTGCACCAGACGCCATCTTATGTTGAGCTTTTTCATCCACCTTAAAGGGAGCAGCAAGAAATCGATACTCGACGTTGAAGCCAGGTACGATCTTCCTCTTTGATCAGATGAGCCATCAGTTTACGGCTTACTTCATCAGCAGCCGACGTCCGCATCGAGATTCAAATTTTTTGATGCATATCAAGCAAAAGGATGGAGAATCTATTCGGACTTATGTCATCTGATTTAATGCTACTGCATTGGAAGTCCAAAATTTGGACCAGTCTGTTACAATGGCCACACTCATGGGCGGCCTTCAGAAGAATAATTTGTTATTCTTCCTGAAGAAGTACCTTAGAAACTTTGTCGATCTGCTAGCTCAGACTGAAGGATACGCCCGAGCGGAAGAAACCTTCAAATTGAAGGATGATAAAGCCATAGGAGAGTGGCAGATGGGTGAATTTAATAAACCCACAGCTGATGGAGGGCCAAATGAAGTTTGGCCACGCTCACGGACTCCCCCCGAGCGCAAGCAAGCCTGAACTTCTCCTCGAGCTTGTCGTCAAAAAAGCTCCGACAGAAGGGCATGAAGAAGTTCTCCCTCCAGAAGGTTTCATAACTACTCCCCCCTTAATATTCCAAAAATGTAAGTATTAATGAAAATCAAGGAGCAACTACCGAGGCTAGAAAAGATGCGCACTCATCCTTGCAAGCGCAATCTTAGCAAATACTATCTCTACCATCATGACAATGGCCACGATACTGAAGAATACATTCAGCTCTAAGACAAGATTGAGAAACTCATCAGAAAAGATCGGTTGGGTTGATTCCTTAGATGCCAACCTGAAGCAAGAGAAGATCGACTGAGGGCACTACTGCAGCCTGAACCACCAAGAAGGAAGGAACAACAAGAAGATCGACCGTCTCTCAGCATCATCAACACTCTCTAGGGGGACTTCGATGAGAAGAGGCCAGCGGATCTGGGGGATCAGTGAAAAGATGGAGGGCTGAAGAACCCATAACCTTCACTGAGGTAGATGCACGAGGAGTACAATTCTCACACAATGATGCGGTTGTAATTTCTTTAAATATAGAAGACTATAATATATGTCGCATCTTAGTTGATAATAAAAGTTCGACTGACATCTTATTTTATGATGCTTTCTCCAAAATATCAAAATCTAATAGTCAGCTTGGACCAATAAACTCCTCCTAGTAGGCTTCGCTGGCTCTGCAGTACCAGTTGAAGGTGTAGTGACTCTAGTTGTGACTGTCGGGCAATATCCAAAATAATCCAGAGCACAGGTGGATTTTCTGGTAGTAAAAGTTCTCTCCGCTTACAACGCAATTCTCAGTCGACCTAGTTTAAATGCATTTCGGATGATGGTGTCCACTTATTATTTGAAGATGAAGTTTCCGATAAGTTATGGGATCGAAAAGGTCAAGGGAGATGAAGCTCTGGCAAGGCATTGCTACTCATTTTTTTTGTGAAAGAAAGCACAGTCCGACCCTTGTCCTATTGGTGGGCTAGATGTCCGCAATGACTTTGTCAAAAAGCGAGGCGAGCTCATAAAGGATCTTGTGACCATCCTACTGAATGATGAAAATATGGAGCATACGGTGCAAATTGGCTCCAATCTGGAAGATGAAGTTCGAGAGCAGCTCATCGCCTTTTTACAGAGGAATGCCGATATCTTCGCCTGGGTTTCGATAGATATGCTTGAGATTGACACCGAGGTTATGGAACATTGGCTGGCCATTGACCCCAAGCATCGACCAGTGAAAGAAAGAGTTTGAGGCCATGCACCAGAAAGGCAGAAGGTAATAGCAGAAGAAGTCGACAAGCTTCTCAACGCCGAATTTATCCGAGAAGTCAGCTATCCGACTTGGGTCTCTAATGTGGTCCTGATCAAGAAAGCCAATGGCAAGTGGAGGATGTGCATCGACTTTAAGAAGCTTAACAAGGTCTGCCCAAAAGATAGCTATCCTTTGCCCAGAATCAACCAACTGGTGGATGCGACTTCAGGCTATGAGCTTCTCACCTTCATGAATGCCTTCTCTAGCTACAATCAAATTCAGATGACACCGAAGGATGAGGAGAAGACTATTTTTATTACTAACTATGGTCTTTATTGTTACAGGATCATGTCCTTCGGACTTAAAAATGCAAGCATGACTTATCAGTGCTTGATCAATAAAATCTTCAAGGAGCAGATCGACCGCAATATGGAGGTTTACGTCGACAACATGCTAGTCAAAAGATGAAAGACTATCAATCATGTCACTGACCTTGAAGAGGCTTTCGATGCGCTCAGAAAATATAAGATGAACTTGAACCCAACCAAGTGTGCCTTTGGGGTAGCCTCAAAAAATTTTTTGAGATTCATGATCTCGAGATGAGGGATCGAGGCCAACTCGAAGAAAATTCAAGCTATCCAAGAGATGACCGCTCCGAAGTCCATCAAGAAAGTTCAACGCCTGACTGGAAAGGTGGCGTCTTTGAATCATTTTGTCTCTAGATCGATCGAATGCTGCATGCCCTTCTTCTAAATCCTCAGAAAGCCAAAAGATTTTTGCTGGACTCAGGAATGCTAAAAGACGTTCGACGAGCTCAAGAACTACCTCAGCTCGCCCCTTACTAGCCAAATCCAAATTTGGAGAGAAGTTGTTTCTCTACCTCACGGTCTCTCCTACAGCGCTAGCGGCAGTCCTGATCAAAGAAGAGGCAAAAGTACAACGATCAGTATACTACATAAGTTGGATCCTAAGGAATGCCGAAGACTAGATATACAAAGTTGAAAAAATTGACTTATGCTCTTCTGATTGCAGCAAAAAGACTTTGACCTTACTTCCAGGGATATGCTATAATGCTTCTTACTGATCAGCCGATCAAAGCAATCCTTCATCAAATGGATGCTTTCAGAAGAATTGCAAAATGGGTCATTGAATTAATAGAGTTCAACATCAACTATCGACCTCAACCAGCAATCAAGGCTCAGGCCAACTTTATAGTTGAATGTACCATTCTAGATGAAGCCGAGCTTGAGCAGAATGAGACCGGCATCTCGTGGTTGCAGCCGAGCCTCTCCGAAGAAAGTGTCGACCTTTTCGAAGGTTTTTGGGCCTTTTACGTGGATGGTTCGTCCAACTCCACTAGAGCAGGTGTGGGATTAGTTTTAGTCAATTTTGAGGGAGTCGTCGCCAAGTACGCGCTACGCTTTGAATTTTCTGTAACTAATAATGGGGCTGAATATGAAGCACTGATCACCGGATTAAAAATAGCAAAAGAATTAAAAGTAGATTGGCTTCAAGTCTATAGTGATTTTCAATTAGTGGGTCGGCCAAGTTAGTAGCAACTATGAAGCACGGGAGGAAAGTATGATGAAATACCTTGAGAAAGTAAAAAATTTGACTCTGGCCTTCGACAGATTTCAAGGGTAGAAAATATGAGAGCCGATCTTCTCTCTAAATTGGCCACTTCAGTTTCAGCCGAACTATCCAAAGAAGTATTTTTTGAAACTCTAAATTTTCTAAGCTCAGAGGAATCACAGCTCGTTATGTAAACAGAGCTCGAGCTGAGCTGGATTGATCCGTTAGTTGCCTATCTCAAAGAAGGAGTTCTTTCTTGTGATCCGAAAGAAGCTCGAAAACTCAGAAATTAAGCCTTCCGATATGTTTTGTATGAGGACAAGTTGTATAAAAGGTCATATTCGCTACCACTGTTGAGATGTCTTCGACCTTCAGAGACCAACTTCATATTATGAAAAGTGTACAAGAAAATTTATGAAAATCATATAGGAGCCAGATCCCTGTCATAAAAACTACTTCGACAAGGATACTATTGGTCAATCTTGTACCACGATTTTATGGAGTATGTCAAAAAATGTGACCACTGTCAAAAAAATATAAACATACAAAGACAGCCGACCTCCGAGCTTACTCCACTAAGTGCACCTTGGCCATTTGTATAGTGGAGAATGGATATACTTGGTCCTTTTCCAACGGGCATCCGGACAATGAAAGTTTCACCTAATTGCGATCGACTACTTCACCAAATAGGTCGAAGCCAAACCACTAGCAAAAATTACTGAGGTCAAGGTACAGAACTTCGTTTGAAAGTCAATCATCTGTCGGTTTGGTCTGCCCCAAACTCTCATAATAGATAACAGGCGATAGTTTGCTGGGATGAGGTTCACTAAGTTCTGCGAAGATCTAAATATCTTCCATTACTTCACGTCAGTAGTGAAGAAAAATCCTAATTTTTTGGACCAGGTTTGTTCAGATCTGATCGGATCAAGAGATATATTTCAAAATTTTTTCTCTTGATCCAGATCAGATTTGGGATATTTCTCTATCTAATTCTTATTATTCTAATAATAAAAATAAATTTAGATATATTAAATTAAATTTAATTTACCT
>QRFJ01000317.1:1521024-1653008 GCA_006176705.1 Cocos nucifera
ACTCTATGTCCTGAAGGCACACTCCAACTTAATGATCTAGATGCCCCATTTATAGAGGAGGAGATCAGAAATGCAGTCTTCCATCTAGCTTCTAACAAATCGCCAAGACTTGATGGCTTTCCAATTGACTTCTACAAGCGCTTCTGGCATATTATCAAACAAGACTTGATTGAGGTATTCAATAGTTTTTACCACCACCAAACGAGCTTAGACAGACTCAACTTCTCCTTCATTACACTCATTCTGAAAAAAGATCACGACTGCACTATCAAGGATTACCGACCGATTAGCCTTATGAATGGGATTATCAAAATTATTTCAAAGACTTTGTCTCTGAGACTCTCAACCAAACTAGATAAACTCATCACATCATCACAATCCTCTATCACACCAGCTATTTATCCTAGTGGTTGATACATTGAACAGAATCCTTGACACTGCAGCAGCAAATAAATTGATCAAAGGCTTAGGCGACAAAGACACCATAAGCAGATTTCATAACCTCCAATTCGTTGACGATACTCTCATCTTCAGTGGGGCACTTAGAGAAAACATCACTGCTTTGAAATTCATTCTATATTCTTATGAATTACTCACTGAACTGAAAATAAACTTTGAGAAGTCCATGGTTATCAGAATTGGTATCATGGATAAGCATAGATATCAGATTGCAAGAATTCTGGGTAGCAGAACCAATGAATTTTCATTCAATTACCTGGGCCTACCTCTCCGTACAGGATGCCTGAAGCAACAAGACTGGATCCTTCTCATCGAAAAAATTTCAAAGAACCTCTCATCCTGGAAAGGTAAATTACTTTCTATTGCCGGTGGAGCAACTTTGCTTAACTCAGTATAATTTTAGTACACCATAGTGCATCATCAGAAGAATTGATAAAATGCGAAGGGCATTTGTTTGGTCAGGTGAGAGTACGACCAAGAAAAGTAAATGTTTGTTAAACTGGAATCTGGTATGCAGACCTAAGGAACTAGGAGGAATGGGAATCTACAACCTAGCCATGCACAACAAGGTTTTGCACTGTAAATGGTGGTGGAATCTGTTCAAATCTCCACACAGCATCTAAAATTTGTTAGCTACAGCAATTTATCAACAAAACAGACCCATTACACTAAACATCTCACAACAACAACAACAATCAGTATTCTGGAAAGCAATCCAAATGGTCAAGCCACTATTCCAATCCATGGTCAAATTCTATTTGGGTAGTGGTTTAAACATCTCTTTTTGGAAAGACTCATGGCTATATCAGGTATCTATAGAAGACCCGTTTCCCTCCTTATACAACCTATGCAACACAAAGGAAATCTCCGTAGCTGAAGCTTACATCTTTCATCACGAAAATGACTATTGCCCCTCTCTACTCCATCACAATACGACCTGGGTCTTCATCAACTACAGCAAGCTATGGATACTTTGGCGATTTCAGACAGACCTGACATAATTGAACGGAAGTGGTTCTCAACTCAAAAATTCTCTACTAAACAATGCTACCGTTTCCTTCTCGATGGAGGGGTTAGTCCTTTTTTCAGCAACATCATATGAAAAATTAAGATTTCGGAGAAAATCAAATATTTTGTCTATCTCTGCTTTCATGATAAGATACAAACCAAAGCAAATCTCATCAAACAAGGATGGAAAGGAAAGGTAAAGACAACTGCACTCTTTGTGGATCAAATTCTGAAATGGTCAAACATTTGCTTCTCCATTGCCCATTTTCAAGATCGGTCTAGACGATGCTACCACAACACTTACATCTTAAAGGCCTCCCTCAAAACCAATTCCTGCTATGGAGTTCTTGGAGGTCAAATGAACGAACTCGCACTCTACAATCAGGCTTAGACATTTTAATCACCGCTACCCAATGGACACTCTGGAAAGAATGCAATAAACGATGCTTTGAATTCCATGCATTCCAGTACAAATCTGTGATTAAGTAGGCTATTAACCTATCCCTATCCTGGGTGGAATACAAGATAGATGCCACGTGTTCCGTAATTCAAAAGCTTATGATCAAATTGAAAGAATTGTTGGAGAAGCTGTAATCATACAACTCAATACACCTCTTCTCACATTCCCAACAAATTTACATCACATGTTATTTACTCTGGAAATCATTCCCTTAGTAGATCTCTGTAATACCTATTTCTTTTTAACATCCTTCCCAAAGAGACTTCTAATTTACTGTACTTCTATTTACATTAATAAAAACAGTCTGAGTTAGGCCTTCCCTAACTCATTAGCATCAAAAAAAAAAAAAAGTTTGCGAAGTACATTATTTGATAAACCCAAAAAAATGTTTGCTAAGTACATTGTTTGATAAAAAAATGAAATAAAAATTTTATCAAATTTACTAGCATGCGATGCTGGAGTGAGCCTAGCTGAGGGATCATCAAAGTTCCATCAGGCATGGGAGCCAGAGATCAAGTGTTCGTTTTAAAACATGGTAGAGTGTTTGATTTAAAACAGGATAAGGGCAAAGAAATCTAAGTAAAAAAGCAAGGTATATATATATATAATGAGTTAGAATAGCAGAATACCTAACTCTTGCACAATAGGTTTGGATGCTGGAAAGTATTTCCATGCCGGAAGGTATTACAAAAAATCAAGAAGGTATTACCGATATTTTTGGGGGGATTTAGGCTCCACGATGGTTAAAACCATTGTCGGAGTCCAGGCTATTTCCACAATGGCTAAAACTGTCGTCAAAGTCTAGGCTTTTTTTCAACAATGGTTAAAACCGTCATCGTAGTTCAGGGCAATTTCATAATGATTAAAATCATCGTTGGAGTCCAGGAAAATATCGCTATGATTAAAACTATCATTGGAATCCAATTCTCTTTGCAATGGTTATAAGGGTCATTGGCTTGAAATCCTATGGTCGCATCACCGATGTTTGAGTGATGGTTGTAGGGCTTATAGGAAAAACTAGGTTTTTCTTACCATAGGATCGGTGTGATCTAATCAGATCTATAATAGAATTTTAAAAAAATTTTCTACAAATCTAATCAAATTTGAGAGTTCTCAAATCTGATCCATATGATCTAATACTAAAGATAAAAATTAAAATAAATCAGTAACAACCTTCGTTACCTGTTTAGGATAAAATGTTATCCTGACGATGATCTGTTGCACATGAAGCTTTGAATCTAGCCGCACATGTGTCTAGCCTCTACCGGAGTCCACTCAAGCTGGTTCTGGAAGTTTTCTCCTACTGGATCTGATGTTAAAACTTTAGATCTAAAATCTTCTAGTAGATCCTTTAAAATAGCTTTTGAAGGTGACACTTTCATCTCATGAACTAGTTATCTGATTGCCTGATCTTTGCACCAAATACTTTGGAACTTATGTTAGATTTGCATCCAACTCTTAGGCATGGAGAAGAAGGAGAGGACTAAAGGGAGATGGTGTGGAAGAGGAGAGGGAGCGGCAGCCTTTGGGCGTGGTGAATGGGCGCATATAGAAACCCTAGTGCATAGGGGTACTTATAGAATTCCCTGTGCTACCTTAGAGTCTTGGTTGATCAAGTAATCAAATTACTTGATCAACTCAGATTTTAATATGATGTTCCATGCCAAATACCGGGTTTCTACCTAGTTTTGTCATCCAAAAATGTCCTATAATTGCCACATAAAATAGATAAGGAAGATAGGTTGGCGTTGGGATTTATCTCCAGGGACTTTGAATCACATTCAAATACTTTGACCTGGTTAAAACCATTTTGAATGGATCTCTTCCCTTATCCATATGGGGTGCATGCCTATGGGGAGGTGCACCTTCTCCTCTATCACGAAAACACCTGGGTGTGCAAGCCCCTAGAAAATCTTCAGGGGGCGCACGCCCCTTCTCCCTTCTTT
This sequence comes from Cocos nucifera, assembly GCA_006176705.1. Classification (NCBI taxonomy): domain Eukaryota; kingdom Viridiplantae; phylum Streptophyta; class Magnoliopsida; order Arecales; family Arecaceae; genus Cocos; species Cocos nucifera. The sequence goes on from QRFJ01000317.1 coordinate 1,524,898, forward strand.
CCTGCATCCGGATCAACTATTGGCCCTTGTCCTGACAATTTCAGAAATTGATAGGTCTTATCCTATTCCCATCCGATGGATTATGATAAGACTAGATCAGGTTAGGATAATATTTTTCTATCCTGGACAAGCTCCAGTCAAATCAGGATAGGATTTTTGGATGAGCCAAATCTAATTTGACTCAGTCAAGATGAACCAAAATGACTATATAAGGAGAATATTAGGCTCAATCATGTGCTAGCACAATTTTCTTAAACCTAATTGGATCTAATCTAAGTCAATCGAACTGGGTTAGCTCAATTGATGACATCTAGATCTAAATCCTTATTTGTGTGATTCAGTTAGGTTCAACTCTATGTGGTAATGAGACATATCATGATCTCTATCAACGACATCATTGAAACTTCTTTTAGTGGATCAGAACCCTTTGGTTCATCCAATTAGAATGATCGATCATCAAGATCATTCTAATTGCTTTCAAAATCTATAAATGATACCGAACAGTATTGGTGCGGACACCAGAGCCACCAGAAGCCAGCGATATAATTTAGTTCAATTTGGATTGAAGAAGCCATATCGGAATAACTCTACTTTAGTTATTTAGTTTCAGTCCTTTTGATTTAGTCAATTAATTCTTTTGATGCATTTAGTTTTGGATCTATAGGACTATACTTGAGTTTATTTTGGATTGAGCCTTATTTGAAAAAAAAACCATTATAAAGAAGCAAGCTTGGTCCACATTATCTTTGGAGCCACCACCCTCCACATGCTCAGGAAGAAAATACACACGCCAGCATGTGCCATACCCAAGGATCCTCATGCCAAGTTGTGCCAAGCATCAAGCATCCATATGGAGTTTCTTTTCTTTCCTAGAATTTTTTAAGAGTTCTTGATTTCTTACTTATTTTGTTAAAAGACTGATTTCTTTCTTATGGTTCCATAAAAGATAGATATGATATGTTATTGTATTTGAAAACCATACATAATATTTTACTTTTTTGTTGGGAGGGTTGATTTTTTTTTTTATAAAGAGAATAGAATTTCTAAAGAAATATGACCCCTAGGGTCCTATATAAACTCATATATCTTTCATGAAAAAGATAATGAATATATAAATGATTTTACCCAAAAATACTTGTGTCAATCGCTCTGAAAGGGAGAGGATGTGAGACTCAAAATTGCCCTATGAGGGGAGGGTGTGAGACCCACTTTTTTTCTATCCTTTTAACCTTTATCTTCTTGAGATCCAGTATTCCTATGATCCCGATTCTTCTTCACCATCTACCTACATAAGCCTATTCCACCAAAAGAAGATCTGTATCCTCCAAAATTTTTATCGATCATGTAGAGAGAGAAAGATTGATCTATTATTCTATAGATCAAATATTGATAAGGACCTTCGTTCCTTCTCAAGTGATCTTTGATTTTTACTTATTTTTTTTAGATCCGATGTTGGTAAAGACGTAGTTCTTTATCGATAGATCTACTTGGTTAAAAGATTAAGAGCCCTAGTTAGGATAGTTTCTTAACTACCATGATCCGAATTCTTCTTTTTTTTTTGAATTTTCTTGTGGGTTTAATTTTTTGCTATCCTTCATTTCATTTATATTTTTCTTTTTATAATTATTCATGAGCATGTTTAATTTTTACTATCTATTTATTTACTTTATTATTGCTAGTTATTTACTGATCTCTAAAATGGTATTCATCTGCATCATTTTGATTGATCTTGCTTTGGTCTCGTGTCAATCAGTCATGCCTTCTGAGCAGTGTATAGGCAACTATACTATCTGTTCTGAGAATAATGTGCCACGGTCGGATATAATTTGTTGTTCACGAACGAAAGAAAGCTTGATCTTTTCTTTTTTTTTGGTTATTCCGCATCAATTTGGTATCAGAGCTAGATTGGTTGGGGCTTTAGTTTAAATTCTGCAATTTAAATTCCTACAAGTTAATTTTTTATATCTTAAATTTCATAATTTACTTTTCAGCATTTTTTTTCTCTTTCTTACTGCATCTTATTCCTGCATCCTGAACTTGCATGACCACTAGATCAGGTTTTCAGTACCAACATTCTACTTTTTCATCCAGTTGTTAGATATATGAACCCTAGAAGCCAGAATTGGCTGACACTTGTAATACACTTCTAGGAGCAAAATTATAATTTTGACTAATATCAATAAAATAAGTTATTTTCTATCACATATGTGTATTTAGTGTCTATGATACATCCTTTGAGTTAATAGTAATGATAATTCATATTTTCAAGAATTAAAAATTTAAGACATGAATAATCATTATTAACTCATAAAATGCTTCTGACCATAGGATCATCATGAGGATGGTGATTGATCCGAAAGGTTGGTGTACAATCACTTCTCCTTAGTAGATGAGTCTTGAGTCTACGGTGTGGAGACACCGGAGCGAGAGTACAGGTACTCGTTAGAGAACGAGGGCACTGAGCGTGACCACCTCGAGTAGTCATTAGGAAGTCTACCTTCTCGTCAATGACTGACTCGATGCTGCAGTAGTGTGTCTGGTTCTTTGACCTGAGATGCATCGGCAGTTCACCTTGAGGGTGTTATAGTTTGACTACACCATTACTCGGTCTCCTAGCCATATGGAACCCTGAGGTGTATGTTGGCTATAGCATGTTCATTGTAGGAACTGGATTGCATCAAGATGGGAATCTATCTACCTCGGTGGTAGAGGAGCAGCCCTATGATAATCATGAGAATCAAGTCCTGAAGCCCATGGCCATGGCAGAGTGAAATAATAGAAAGAGTTTCTATTTAGATTTTCACATTGGACTCGAATCGAATGATTACATCATATGACAGAGACTAGGGTTTGACGAGTTTACCTTAACCCTAATCTGATCGGGGCTCAAGATAGAAGAACTTAATCACACAGGTAGCTGCACCAAGAGGTTCGCATTCAGCTCTGATGGGTTGCCACCATATACTGCTAGGTGTCACTGGTGGATTTTGGGAGCAATTAGAATGATTTAGATGATCGATCATTCTAGCTGTTCGAATCAGAAGAGTTCTGATCCATCGAAAGGAGTTTCGATGATGTCTATGATAGAGATCATGACATATCCCATTACCATACAGAACTGAACCTAACTGGGTCACACAAACAAGGGTTTGAATCTGGTGATCATCAATTGAACTGATCTAGTTCAATTGATCTGAATGAGATTCAATTAGGTTCAAGGAAATCGTGCTAGCACTCGATTGAACCTAACGTTCTTCTTTTACTATCACAAATAAGTTGTCCTGACTGAGCCAAAGGAGTTTGTGCTCAATCAGAGGCCTTCATATGGTCTAACTGGAGGTTGTCCAAGTTAGAGAAGGTTGTCTTATTTTATAAGACATGACCTGCCATTTTTGGTCACCTGCCATTTTTGGTCCTTTGACTTTGGTCAAAAGTTGACCTTTGACTGGTCAAATGTTGACCATAGACACTTTGACTTTTGTCCACGTGTCACGCACCTATTGGAGAACTGGTGGGGGCCTGTCCCCCTGCCAGAACCTGGCAAGGAGGAGGGCGCACGCCACCCTAGGCGTGCGCCCAAGTTGGAGGCGCCTTGGAGTCCTTGTTGGACACAAGGACTCCACCTCCCTTTTGGATTCCAATCAGAGTTCTACTAAGAATCCAGTTTGACTGGTCTTAGGCGCCCTCTAAGGAGGAATCCAGGGGTCTCTATTCCCACCAATCAGATTTAGATCTGATTTCACAAAGGGTTGTGATTGGTTGGGAGGAAGAGGAGTTGGATCACGCTTAGTCTATAAATAAGACCCTGCGCCCAACTCAGATTCCAATGCAATTAGAATAGAGATTTCCCACGCCCCAAGGCTGCCTCTCCCCTCTTCCTCCATGCCTAAACTTCTCCTCCTTCTCCTCTCCACGTCCAAAAGAGTTTTGGACTTAGGTTGGTGCGTTCCAGATCAAAAGAAAGGCGATCAAAAGAAGAAGGCTGCACTGCTGCAAAGGACGACTGCTGATCTTCAAAAGGAGTTTTGAAGATCCTCCAGATCAGATCCAGATCTGATTTTTGGAGGATGTGATAGAGAAGAAGAGGATCTCCAGATCCAACCCTGAGTGGATACCGGTAGAGGCCAGGCGCTTGCGTGGCTAGATCCAGAACCTTCCGCTGCAATCAGGATCATCTACAGGGTAATAGGATTACCCAAATCAGGTAAATTAAATTTGATTTAATTTATCTTATTTTATTTTATTTATTAAAATAATAAGAATCAGATCTGAAACATATCAAGATCTGATTGGGATCAAGAGAAAAATTTTTGAAATATATCTCTTGATCTGATCAGATCTGGACGAACCTGGACCGGGAAATCAGGATTTCCCTTCAACTGGTATCAGAGCCATGGTTCTAAATTGTTTAGATCTGATTTTAATTTTATTTTAATTAGAAAATAAAGTGATTTTCAGATGTCACATGAGATGTGATCAGATCTGAAATCAGAAAAAATTAAAATTAAATGATTTGGATCTAAGAACATTGAAGATATGCATGACTAGTTCTAGAATAGAATAGTTCTATAGAATAGTTTTGCATGTCTTTGATTTAATCTGATTAAATCATATTTTAGATCTTCTTATTTACTATTTTCTGATATTATAAGTGTTATAATAACATCTGATAAACAGCAAATAAAAATTATTTAATTTTAAATATCATATGAGATATGATTGATGCATGTCTAGACTAGTTGTAGAATAGTTCTACATAATTGTCTAGATTAGAATTTATTTTGATTAGATCAATTTAAATCTAATTTTTTAGATTATTATGAGATAATTTAGATCTGAAAACATGCATGATTTGATACATGAGATGTATGCAAAATATGCCATGATTAGATCTAACTTTGTATATGAGATATATGATATAGATCTGATACTGTTTTGTAGTATTGACATGTTCCTGATTAAGGCGTTCCTCTTGGCCGTCCGGTCATAAGAACGAAGAAGGGTTTAAAGGCCCTCTCTTCCCATTCGATGGGGTGTTCTTATGATGTGTAGGGGTGCTGCGTGTTCGTCCTTAATCAGAAACCCAAAACTTACTTTCTGCAAAACCCTAGATCCTGAAACCCTAGGATTTATTGTGCATATTTTGTTTATGAACCCAACTTAATTAAGAATTAAGTTTATGGAATATTAATTAGGTCTAAAATTGAGAATTTCAGATCTAAGACATATTCATAATACTGGGTTCGGGCTTGGGTAGCTCAATTAGGTCTAAGCGGTTGATCAAACCGAATCAAGAGTTGGTTAGATGGGATCAACAATGCTTAAATTGACCAGCCTAATAGGATTAAGTCTGGGTCAAGATCGAGTCACGATCAAGCAAGACCTAATTAGGCTCAGAGGTTAGAGTCTGGATTGTAGGCTAACCCAATTGGTTCTGACTCAACAATTTGGTGTCTAAGGTAAGTTTGGCATAGACGACCGACTGGTTTTTAATTGGAAGCTACTCGACCTGAATGCGTTCTTGTACGAGTTAATGGCATATTCCTTCCACCGGTCTCACTTACCTGGCCATATCTGTTGACACAGTTCTGATCTGAGGTGGTCAATAATCCGAGCTAACCCATGCCACTAGGTTAGTCATAATTGTTATGACTAAGCCAAGTCTAGTTTAATGAGACCTGAATCAATTCTCCCTAAGAAAAGATTAAGTCTGAGGTCTTCCACCATTGTAGATGTGCGGGCCCTTCCCGGGGTTGATTGTTCTCGGCTGGATACAGTGGCTCAGTTGCACCGGGAAGATGCAACCATGTCTATTAGGCATTGGATGCTATGGGCTGGAGGATGAGTTGGGCTCAATATTTCGGATACGGTGAGAGACCTCAATTAGGAACCCAGTCTATGCAAATGGTGGGTCTGACTTAACTAAGGAGTGGATCAATATTCCGGATACGGTGAGATTCATGAATTAGAGACCAAGTTTGGGTGCACCATGATTAGAGAATCATTGAACAAGAGTTGTTCACTCATTGGCTAACCCATCACCAATAACTGTTAGGTGAGGTGATGAGTCAGTTGGTGAGACCGCACCACCCACTAGAAATCATCAATCGCGGAGATTTTCGCATCTCTACAGAGGGAGTGTAGGGATCCGAGAAAATAGTGGGAGCTAATTTGTTTAAAAATAAAATCCCTAAACAAATTGGTCAAGTCAAAATTACAGTATCTAACTAGAATCTTTGACTCTCTACAGGAAAATGTCTGCGTCCAACCCATTGGCACGTATCCTGGACACACATAGACTGACTGGACCCAATTATAAAGATTGGCTCAGGAACTACAAAATTATTTTGGGTTCAGAGAAGTTAACCCATGTTTTGGACCAGGACCCTCCCACCATTACCAGCCCGTCCATCCTGTTGAACAGAGAGCGTCTCTGGAAAAATGGATTGACGAAGATAATAAGGCCAGATACTACATGTTGGGCTCGATGTCTGATGAGCTCCAGCGCCAACATGAAGATATCGGGACTGCTCGCCAAATGTTGGCTCACCTGCAGGAGATGTTTGGTGAACAGAGTCGCGCAGCCAAATATCAAGTCACAAAATGACTTTTTAAGGCTAAGATGCGTGATGGGCAGTCAGTCCAAGATCACTGTCTGACAATGATCAAGGACATGGAAGAGCTTGAGAAGCTCGGTGTGAAGTTGGACTTGGATCTGCAGAACGATATTATTCTGCAATCCTTGACTGATGCATATGGGCAATTCATCATGAATTACCACATGCATAAACTTCAAAATTCCTTGGCCGAGTTGATGAATATGCTGGTTACCGCTGAGCTTTCTATGAAAGGTTCTAAAGGCTCAGTTCTTGCTATGGAACGGACTTCTTCCAAAAGAAAGTCTTATGGAAAGAAAAAGAAGTCTGTGAAAAAGCAAAAGGTGGAAGGATCAAAGAAGAAGAAGGCAGAACCGAAGAAAGAAGGTCGATGGTCAAAGGAAAGTGTTTCCATTGCAACAGCGACGGCCATTGGAAGCGGAACTGCCCTACTTACCTGGCCACCCTAAAGAACAAGAAGGAAGGTCCTTCTGGAGGTATGCTCGTTATTGAGTCTAACCTTACGGTTTCTTCTGCATCCAGTTGGGTGCTTGACTCTGGTTCTAGTGCTCATCTGTGCACTTCTATGCAGGGTCTTGAGGATAGCAGGAGGCTGAGGGATGGAGACATGATCCTACGCATCGGTAATGGAGCAAGAGTTGCTGCAGTAGCCGTGGGAACATACCCTCTTCGATTACCATCTGGTTTAGACTTAGTTTTAAAAGACTGTTATTATGTGCCTGCAGCTAGCAGGAATTTGATTTCTGTTTCATGCTTAGCACAAGAAGGTTATGTGATCACCTTCTTTAAGGACCATTGTAACATTCTTTATGAAAGAAATAAAATTGCAAATGGTTTCCTTATTAATGGTCTTTATCAGTTACATATTGATGTACCTGTTTTAACTATCGAGCAAAACGTGAATGCCAAACGACCTAGGGATAGTCCAAACGATAGATATCTATGGCACCTGAGATTAGGTCATATAGCAGAAGATAGGATTCAACAAATTGGAGAAAAATGGGCTATTGAGTCCATTGACTTTTGAGTCATATCCAACTTGTGAATCTTGTCTTCAAGGCAAAATGACTAAACTCCCTTTTGTTGGACATGGGGAGAGGGCCACAGATCTCCTTGCCCTAGTACATACTGATGTGTGCGGCCCATTTGATGTGCCGGCTAGAGGCAATTTTGTCTACTTCATTATCTTTACCGATGATCTGTCTAGGTATGGGTATGTGTATCTTATGAGACATAAGTCTGAAGCCTTTTGAAAAGTTCAAAGAATTCAGACATGAAGTAGAAAAACAAACTGGAAAAACCCATTAAGGTTCTTCGATCAGATCGAGGAGGTGAATACCTTAGCCGGGAATTCCTAGACTATCTTAAGGAAAATGGCATAGTCTCTCAATGGACTCCACCAGGAACACCTCAACTCAACGGGGTTTCAGAATGGAGAAATCGGACTCTATTGGATATGGTTCGATCCATGATGAGCTTCACAGACCTCCCTGATTTTCTTTGGGGACATTCATTGTTAACTTCAATTTATCTACTGAATAGGGTTCCCTCTAAAACCGTTCCTACCACACCGTATGAGATATGGCACGGTAAGAAACCAAGTCTGAGTCATCTCAGAATTTGGGGTTGTCCGGCTCATGTCAAAAGACAACAAGCGGACAAGTTAGAGTTTAGGTCCTTTCAGAGCTCGATTCATAGGATATCCTAAAGAGTCATTAGGATACTATTTCTACATTCCAGAAGACCACAATGTGATTGTGAGTCGACATGCCATCTTTCTTGAAAAATAGTTTATTCAAGATAGCGGCATTGGAAAGCAGATCAAGCTTGATGAGAAAGTCTCACAAGTACAACGAGCTAAGGACCAATTGGAACCAAATCAGGTTGAGCCAATAAGAACACTACCTCCTCCACCTCGTAGATCGGAAAGAGTTTCCCGTCCCCCTGAAAGATACTTAGGTATTATTTCAGAGGAAGTAGAGGAAAATGTTCCTCATAGGTAATGGTGCTCATGGTGATGATCCCAAAACCTACAACGAGGCGATATCAGATATCGACTCCGAGAAATGGCTAGAGGCAATGCAGTCAGAAATTGACTCGATGCACTCAAACCAAGTCTGGACCTTGGTAGATCCACCAGAAGGTATAGTACCTATTGGGTGTAAATGGATCTTCAAGAGAAAGATTGGTGCAGATGGGAATGTGGAGACATTCAAGGCTAGACTAGTGGCAAAAGGTTATAGTCAATGCGAAGGCATTGACTATCAGGATACCTTTTTCCTAGTAGCTATGCTAAAATCCATCCGCACATTGCTTGCCGTTGCAGCCTATTTCGATTATGAAATATGGCAAATGGACGTGAAAATGGCATTCTTAAATGGATATCTTGAGGAAGATATCTATATGGAACAGCCGCTAGGTTTCACATCCAGTGATACTGATCACAAGGTTTGCAAGCTGCAAAGGTCCATATATGGACTTAAGCAAGCATCTCGGAGCTGGAACACTCATTTCAATGATGTGATCAAAATATTTGGTTTCATCAAAAATGAAGAGGAACCATGTGTTTTCAAAAGGGTCAGTGGGAGCGCTGTTGTCTTCCTCGTATTGTACGTGGATGACATCCTCCTTATTGGGAATGATATTCCCATGTTGACAACAGTCAAAATATGGTTGTCCAAGGAATTCTCCATGAAAGACCTAGACGAAGCATCCTTTATTCTAGGAATTAAGGTCTATAGGGATAGACCGAATAGGATGCTAGGACTTTCACAGAAGATGTACATAGAGAAAGTACTAAAGAGGTTTAGTATGAAAAACTCTAAGAGGGGATTAATACCCTTCAGACATGGTATTCATCTTTCCAAGAAGATGTGCCCTAGCACACCTGAGGAAATAGAACGCATGAGCAAGATCCCTTATGCTTCTGCAATAGGGAGCCTCATGTATGCCATGCTATGTACACGACCTGATATAGCCCATGCTGTGAGTGTCACAAGCAGATATCAGTCAAATCCAGGTGAAGAACACTGGACTTCTGTGAAATGTATCCTTAAGTACTTGAGAAGAACTAAGGATATGATGTTGGTCTTTGGTAATGGAGAACTCCAAGTTCCAAGGGATACACAGACTCGGATTTCATGTCCGATATAGATGATCGAAAGTCGACATCTGGGAGTCTGTTTGTGTGCAATGGTGGTGCTATCAGCTAAAAGAGTTCCAAGCAAACGGTGATAGCAGATTCCACCATGGAAGCAGAATATATCGCTGCATCAGAGGCTGCGAAGGAAGCATTCTGGTATAAAAAGTTTGCTGCAGAAATTGGAGTAATGCCATCAGATGCCATTCCTCTATACTGCGACAATAATGGTGCCATAGCCCTTGCTAAGGAGCCAAGGTCTCATCAGAAATCTAAGCACATTGAATGACGATACCACCTCATCCACGATTACCTCAAAAAGGGTTATGTCGAGGTCAAGAGAGTCAACTCCATAGATAATGTGGCAGACCCACTTACAAAGCCGTTGGGCCAGCAGAAGATCGAAGCCCACCTTGAGAAGATGGGACTTAGACTTGTAGCCAATTGGCTTTAGGACAAGTGGGAGATTGTTAGATATATGTGCCCTAGAAGCCAGAATTGGCTGACACTTGTAATACACTTCTAGGGGCAAAATTATAATTTTGACTATATATCAATAAAATGGGATTATTTTCTATCACATATGTGTATTTAGTGTCTGTGATACATCCTTTGAGTTAATGGTAATGATAATTCATATTTTCAAGAGTTGAAAATTTAAGACATGAATAATCATTATTAACTCATAAAATGCTCCCGACCATAGGATCATCACGAGGATGGTGATTGATCCGAAAGGTTGGTGTACAATCGCTTCTCTTTAGTAGATGAGTCTTGAGTCTACGGTGTGGAGACACCAGAGCGAGAGTATAGGTACTCGTTAGAGAACGAGGGCACTGAGCGTGACCACCTCGAGTAGTCATTAGGAAGTCTACCTTCTCGTCAATGACTGACTCGATGCTGCAGTAGTGTGTCTGGTTCTTTGACCTGAGGTGCATCGACAGTTCACCTTGAGGGTGTTATAGTTTGACTACACCATTACTCGATCTCCTAGCCATTCGAAACCCTGAGGTGTATGTTGGCTATAGCATGTTCATTATAGGAACTGGATAGCATCAAGATGGAATCTATCTACCTCGGTGGTAGAGGAGCAGCCCTATGATGATCATGAGAATCAAGTCCAAAAGCCCATGGCCATGGTAGAGTGAAATAATAGAAAGAGTTTCTATTTAGATTTTCACATCGGACTCGAATCGAATGATTACATCATATGACAGAAACTAGGGTTTGACGAGTTCACCTTAACCCTAATCTGATCGGGGCTCAAGATAGAAGAACTTAATCACACAGGTAGCTGCACCAAGAGGTTCGCATTCAGCTCTGATGGGTTGCCACCATATACTGCTAGGTGTCACTGGTGGATTTTGGGAGCAATTAGAATGATTTAGATGATCGATCATTCTAGCTGTTCGAATCAGAAGAGTTCTGATCCATCGAAAGGAGTTTCGATGATGTCGATGATAGAGATCATGACATATCCCATTACCATACAGAACTGAACCTAACTAGGTCACACAAACAAGGGTTTGAATCTGGTGATCATCAATTGAACTGATCTAGTTCAATTGATCTGAATGAGATTCAATTAGGTTCAAGGAAATCGTGCTAGCACTCGATTGAACCTAACGTTCTTCTTTTACTATCATAAATAAGTTGTCCTGACTGAGCCAAAGGAGTTTGTGCTCAATCAGAGGCCTTCATATGGTCTGACTGGAGTTTGTCCAAGTTAGAAAAGGTTGTCTTATTTTGTAAGACATTACCTGCCATTTTTGGTCACCTGCCATTTTTCGTTCTTTGACTTTGGTCAAAAGTCTACCTTTGACTGGTCAAATGTTGACCATAGATACTTTGACTTCTGTCCATGTGTCATGCACCTATTGAAGGACTGGTGGGGGCTTGTCCCCCTGCCAGAACCTAGCAAGGAGGAGGATGCACGCCACCCTAGTCGTGCGCCCAAATTGGAGGCGTCCAGGAGTTCCTGTCCGACAGGAACTCCATCTCCTTTTTGGATTTCAATTAGAGTTCTCCTAAGAACCAACTTTGACTAGTCTTAGGCATCCTCTAAGAAGGAATCTAGGGAACTCTATTCCCACCAATCAAATTTAGATCTGATTTCATAAAGAGTTGTGATTGATTGGGAAGAAGAGGAGTTGGATCACAGATAGTCTATAAATAAGACCCTGCACCCAACTCAAATAACATTGAAAAAGTTTGAGAAATTGAAACTCCATGCCCCAAGGCTACCTCTCCCCTCTTCCTCCATGCCAAACCCACCTTCTATCTCTCCTCTCCACATCCAAAAGGAGTTTTGGACCTTGGTTGGTGCGATCCAAATGAGAGAAAGATGACTAAAAGCTAGAAGGCTGCACTGCTGCATAGGACAACTGCTGATCTTCGAAAAGAGTTTTGAAGATCCTCCATATCAGATCTAGATCTAATTTTTGGAGATGTGATAGAGAAGAAGAGGATCTCCAGATCCAACCTGAGTGGATATCGGTAGAGGCCAGGCACTTGCGTGGCTTGATCCAGAACCTTCCGCTACTTACAGGATCATCAATGGGTAATAGGATTATCCAATTCAAGATAAATTAAATTTAATTTAATTTATCTAATTTTATTTTAATTTCTAAAATAATAATAATCAGATCTGAAACATCTTAGATCTGATCTGGATCAAAGAGAAAAATTTTTAAAATATATATCTTGATCTGATCAGATCTGAACGAACCTGATCCAAAAAATCAAGATTTTTCTTCACCAGTATCAATATGAATTCTAATACAGTAGCCATCATTAATGTTCTGATCGAGAAGTTTGATGATATGAAAGATTTTATAAAAATCATGAGTGAAAGAATAGCAGTATTAGAAGAAACTAGGCAAGGACAATCTGAACTTGAGTCTTCCCAACTGCCTATAGAACAAAGAAGAAGGAATCTAGACCTAGATCGATCTATAGCAGCACGCCCACACCATAACCATTTCGATCAGGATGAGCATGTCCTTAGAAATGTGAAGATCGAAGCCCCAAGTTTTGATGGTTGTCTAGATCCGAGAGAGTATCTAGATTGAAAATCGGGCATGGACCATTATTTTGGATGGTACGAAATGTCTAAAGTAAGGAGAGTTAGGTTTGCTAGGATGAAGTTGGTTAGACAAGCCCGACTTTATTGAAAAAGTATTGAGCGACTTTTCAACCAGAGAAGACAATATTCGATAGAAACCTGGGATGAAATAAAGAAGAAACTCAGAGAAAAATACTTCCCCACCTCCTATCAATAAAGACTTTAAGATCAGTGGCAGAGACTTACTCAAGAAAATAGATCAGTCACTGAGTACATCACGAGATTTGATGAGTACCTCATGAGATGTGGAGTAACTAAAGATAGGATTGTTACCTTATCTAGATTTAGAGCTAGATTATGAGAGGATATCCAGTGTGAACTCTTTTTGCGAGAGGTAACCATATTAGAACAAGCTTATCAACTTGCCATGAACTTTAAGAGATTCTGTAGGTATTCAACTATCCATCGTCTTGAATCTAGCTGAATAACTTCTTCTGGATCGAGATCCAATATTAACCAAGCTCCTAGTAATAGACCTCAACATACAAATTCTATTATGAAAAAAGAAGATAAAGAAAAAAAAATTGTAGAAAAGTTATCTAAGGAAAGTAGTTCTCGATCCCATTATTTTAAGTGCTATGGTTATGGTCATTTTGCTACACAATATCCTAACCAATCTTTATTTATAGAAGAATTAGAAGAGAAAACTCTAGAAAATATTGAAGAGAAAGCTTATGAAGCTGATCCAAACTTAGCCGAGTAGTTTGAGAGTATTGAGGACATCCTAAGTTTTGTTGCACCAGAGTTAGACCTTAGACTTGGAGTTGTTAGGTATGTTCTAGCAAGACTAAGGAGAGTGAAGATTGGCGTAGGACCTCTATTTTTCATACCTTCATAAAATTTAGTGATAAAATTTATAAGGTGATCATAAATAGCAGTAGCTATATCAACGCCATCTCCACCGACACGGTTAAGTGATTAGGATTAGCTCCTATAGATCATCCCAGTCCATATCATGTGTCTGGGATAGATTCCTCTTCTATTTCCATTAAACTTAGATGTCATGTTCCCATCCAGCTTCATTCTTACTAGGATCATGTTTGGTGCGATGTCTTACCCATGGAAGTCAAAAGTATCATATTAGGTCGGTCTTGGTTATTTGATAATGATGTTACGATTTATGGCCGAACCAACTTCTGTAGTTTCACTCATAAGGGTAAGAAGATCACGATCAATCCTTCTGCACCTAAGGCTACCAATAGAAAGATAGGCGATGGACCAAAAGAAAATATTAAAAAGAAAAGCCTCCATCTGATAGGTGCTAAGGAATTAGAGATGACCATAAGTAATGGATCATCAGTTTGGATGCTTGCTGTGAGAGAAGTTCATGAGGACCTTAAGGTAGATCATCCCAAGGAAGTAGTCAGCCTTCTTAGTGAATTCTATGATGTCTTTCTTGAGGATTTTTTAGATCACTTACTGTCCATGAGAAACATTCAACATGCCATTGATTTGGTACCTGGATCTATCCTATCTGATTTGCCCCATTATAGGCTGAACCCCACTGAACATGTTGAGCTGCAAAGGCAAGTTGGAGAGTTGATGAAAAAGAAATTTGTAAGAGAATGTTTAAGTCCTTGTGCGGTTCCTACACTATTGACTCCAAAGAAGGATGATATATGGAGGATATGCATAGATAGTTGTGCCATTAATAAGATCATCATTAAGTACCATTTTTTCATCCCTAGATTAGATGACATGCTAGATATGATGGCTGGAGCCACTATTTTTTCTAAGATTGATCACAAAAGTGGTTACCATCAAGTAAGAATTAGACTGAAAGATGAGTGGAAAACTACTTTTAAGATGAAAGATGGTTTATATGAGTAGATGGTGATGCCATTTGAGTTATCCAATGTTCCTAGTACTTTTATGAGATTGATGACTCAGGTATTACGATCATTTATAGAAGAGCTTGTGGTCGTGTACTTTGATAATATTTTGATCTATTGTCGAACTAGGAAAGACCATTTAGTTCATCTCTAAAAAGTATTCAAAGTTCTTAGAGTAGAAAGCCCATATGCCAATCCTAAGAAATGTGCTTTCAAGATAGAACATGTCAGCTTCTTAGGTTTTATTGTTACCCTTGATGGTGTATCTGCCGATCCTGAGAAGATTAGAGCAATAGTTGAGTGGCCGATACCCAAGAGTATGCATGATGTGTGGAGTTTTCATGGATTAGTAATCTTTTATCGCAAGTTCATAAAAGGATTTAACACCATAGCCGCTCCCATCACCGACTGCATTAGAAAGAGAGATTTTGAATGGATTAAAGCAGCCAATAAAGCCTTCCTAGATATTAAAGATAAAATGATCCACGCCCCAGTCTTACGTTTACCTAATTTTTTTAAGGTTTTTAAAGTAGCATATGATGCATCAGGAGTTGGGATTGATGGTATCCTTAGTCAAGAAGGTCATCCGTTAGCATACTTTAGCGAGAAACTTAACAATTCTAAACTAAAGTATTCCACCTACAACAAGAAGTTTTATGTGATAGTCCAAGCCCTAAGATACTGGAGACATTACCTACTACCGTAAGAATTTATTTTATACTTAGATCATGAAGCCCTTCGATTCCTAAATTTTCAAAAGAAATTGAATCATAGACATGGTAGGTGGGTTGAGGTTTTGCAAGCCTATACTTTTGTTTTGAAACACCATGTGGGTGTAGAGAATCGCGCTGCTCATGCCCTGAGTCATCATCATATTTTGTTATCCACCGTTAATGTAGAGATTGTTGGTTTTGAAAAGATTAAAAATAATTATGAGGAGTGTCCAGATTTTGGTAGTATACTTATCACTTTACGAAAAGGACCATCTAGAAAATACAGTGAATATATCCTTCAGGATGGTTACTTGTTTAGAGAAGCTAGGCTGTGTGTTCCCTGTACATCTTTAAAAGATTTTCTAGTTTGGAAATCACATGCTGGAAGATTAGTTAGACACTTTGGTAGGAATAAAATCATAGAGTTGGTAGAAGTTCAGTTTTTTTGGCCAAGTCTGAAAAGAGATGTCGCTCGAATTATTGCCCAGTATAGAACGTGTGCCATAGCCAAGCAGAGAAAATAGAACACCGGCCTATACACACCCTTGCCTATTCCAGACTGTCTTTGGCAAGATGTTAGCATGAATTTTATTCTAGGCTTACCAAAGATAGTTAGAAAGCATGATTCTGTTCTAGTGGTTGTAGATAGATTTTCGAAAATGGCCCATTTTTTATCTTGTTGCCAAATGTCTGATGCTTCGAAAGTTGCAAGAATATACTTTGATGAGATTGTTAAATTACATGGATTGCCCAAAACCATTGTATCTGATAGGGATGTTAGATTCATGAGCTACTTTTGAAAAATCCTATAGCATCTTCTAGGTACAAAATTAAAATTTTTTTGTCTTTCACTCGCAAATAGATGGTTAAATTGAAGTGATCAATAGGAGTCTTGGAAATTTATTGCATTGCTTGATTAGAGAACATATAGATAACTGGGATCTTTTATTGTCTTGAGCTGAATTTGCATATAATAGCTTTGTTAATAGGTCTATTGGCATGAGTCCTTTTGAAGTAGTTCATGGACATCAATCTAGAAAACCAATAGACTTTATCCCACTACCCATGCATGCTGAAATTTTTAAATCTGCAGAGTCATTTGCATAGCATGTCAAGAATTTACATAAAGAGATCGATAAAAAAATTAGTATTTATAATAAAATTTATAAATAGAATATAGATTCTTATCGACGTGCCCAAGAGTTTGCAGAAGGAGACTATGTGATGGTTCGAATGAGGCCTGAATAATTTCCATCATGAACCATCAAGAAGTTACATACTCGAAGAGCAGGACCATTTAAGATTTTAAAGAAGATCGGACTGAATGCATATGTTGTGGACTTACCTTCTGATTTTGGGATTAGCTCTACTTTTAACATTGTAGATCTCGTCGTCTATAAAGAGCCAACTTGGATAACTAGTGAACCATTTGAGCATGAACCAACCTTTGAGAGAGAGAATATTCTAAAGTGTCCACTAGCCAAAATGTCAAAGCATGATCAGATTGAGAGAATTTTGGATGAGCAGATCATCTCCACCCTGAGTCGAGGCTATCAGCAGTACTTAGTTAGATGGCAAGGTTGATCGAAGTCCGAGGATACCTGGATCACTTGAGACGAGCTGCAGTGTATTAATCCCAATTTGCTTGAGCATCTCCAGAGCGGAATCGACCCTAACTCAATAGGGTCAAGTTCTCCCCATCCTGAGAAAATTGGTGTGGACACTAGAGCCACCAGAAGTCGATGACATAATTTAGATTCAATTTGGATTGAAGAAGCTATATCAGAATAACTCTACTTCAGTTATTTAGTTCCAGTCCTTTTGATTTAGTCAATTAGTTCTTTTGATGCATTTAATTTTTGATCCATAGGACCATACTTGAGTTTATTTTGGATTGAGCCTTATTTGGAAAGAGACCATTATAAAGAAATAAGCTTGGTCTATGTCATCTTTGGAGCTACCAACCTCCACACGCCCAGAGTGGAAATACACATGCCAGCATGTGCCATGCCCAAGGATCCTCATGCCAAGTTGTGCCAAGCATCAAGCGCCCACATGGAGTTTCTTTTCTTTTCTAGGATTTCTTAAGAGTTCTTGATTTCTTACTTATTTGGTTAAAAGGCTGATTTCTTTCCTATGATTTCATAAAATATAGATATGATATGTTATTGTATTTGAAAACCATATATAGTGTTTTACTTTTTTGTTAGGAGGGTTGATTTTTTTCTTGTAAAGGGAATAGGATTCTTAAAGAAATATGACCCCCATGATCCTATATAAACCCATGTATCTTTTATGAAGGAGACAATGAATATATAAATGATTTTACCCATAAATACTTATGTCAATCACTCCGAGAGGGAGAGGGTGTGAGACCCAAAATCGCTCGATGAGGGAAGGGTGTGAGGTTCACTTTTTTTTTATCTCTTTAATCTTTATTTTTTTGAGATCTAGTATTCCTACGATCTCAATTCGTTTTCACCATCTACCTACACAAGCCTATTCCATCAAAAGAAGATCTGTCTCCTCCAAAATTTTTATCTATCATGCAGAGAGAGAAAGAGTGATCTATTATTCTACAGATCAAACGCTGATAAGGACCTTCATTTCTTCTCAACTGATCTTTGATTTTTACTTATTTTTTTCAGATCCGATGTTGGTAAAGACCCAATTCTTTATCAATAGATCTGCTTGGTTAAAAGATTAAGAGCCCTAATCAGGATAGTTTCTTAACTACCATGATTCGAATTCTTCTTATTTTTTTAGATTTTCTTGTAAGCTTAATTTTTTGCTATTCTTCATTCCATTTATATATTTTTTTATAATTATTTATAAGCATATTTAATTTTTGCTCTCTATTTATTTACTTTATTATTGCTAGTTGTTTACTGATCTCTAAAATGGTATTCATCCGCATCATTTAGATTGATTGTGCTTTGGTCCCATGTCAATCAGTCATGCCTCCTGAGCAATGTATAGGCAACTATACTATCTGTCCTGGGAATAATGTGCAATGACCGGACATGATTTATTGTTGATGAATGAAAGGAAGCTTGATCTTTTCTTTTTTTTTTTTAATTATCCCACATCAAGTATATGGTGGCAATCCATCAGAATCGAATACGAACCTCTCGGTGTAGCTACCTGTGTGATTGAGTTTCACTATCATGAGCTCCAATAGGATTAGGGTTAAGGTGAACTCGTCAAATCCAACACCTCATCATATAATTGAATCATTCGATTCAAGTTCGATGTGAAACCCTAATAGAATTTTTTTTTTTATTATTTCATACTGCCATGGCCATGGGCTTAAGAACTTGATCTCATGATCATCATGAAACTATTCCTCTTTTGCCGAGGTTGATAGATCCCATCTTGGTATGATCCGATTCCTATAATGAATATGCTATAACTAACATACACCTCAGCATTTTGAATGACTAGGAGAGACCAGGTTATGGTATAGTCAAACTATAACACACTCAAGGTGAATTGCCAATGCACCTTAGGTCTAAGAATCAGATACACAACTATAGCATTGAGCTTAATCATCGATGAGAAGGTAGACTCCCTTATGATTGCTCAAGGTGGTCATGCTCGGTGCTCTCATTCTCAACGAGTACCTATACTCTCGCTCCGATATCTCCATATCATAGACTTAAGATCCATTTATCCTAAAAAAGTAATTGTACATCAATCTTCTAGATCAATCATCATCTTCGTGATGATTCTACGATCAAAAATATTTTATGAGTTAATTATAAAAATACATGTCTTAAATTTTTAACTCTTGAAAATATGTTTTATCATTTTCATTAACTCAAAGGATGTATCACAGACACATTACACATAATATGATAGAAGAAAATAATCTTTATTAATTTTAAGTTAAAATTAAAAAAATGCTCATATAATGTGTATTACAAGAATCAACTAATTTGGCTTCTAGGGCACTTATCTAACAAACTCTCACTTGATCTAAAGTGAATTGTCTATAAATCTAAGTTCCATCTTCTCAAGATGGATTTCGATCTTCTACTGGCTCAGTGGTTTTGTCAGTGGGTCAGTCGTATTGTCTGTGGTATCAACTCTCTTGACCTCGATGTAATCCTTCTTGAGATAATCACGGATAAGGTGATATCGCTGCTCAATATTCTTAGACTTCTGGTGAGACCTTGATTTTTTAGCTAGGGCTATGGCACCATTATTATCATAGTATAGAGGGATGGCATTCGATCGCATCACTTTGAGTTCTACAGCAAACTTCTTGAACCAGAATGCCTCCTTCGCAGCTTCCTATGCGGTGATATATTCTGCTTCCATTATGGTGTTAGCTATCATGGTCTGCTTGGAACTCTTTCAGCTAACAGCACCATCATTGCATACAAACAGACTACCAGATGTTGACTTTTGATCATTTATATCAGACATAAAGTCTGAGTCTATATACACTTGAATTTGGAGTTCTTTATTACCAAAGACTGAAAAACATATCCTTAGTCCTTTTCAAGTACTTAAGGATATACTTCATAGAAGTTCAGTGCTCTTCGCCTAGATTCGATTGACACCTACTCGTGGCACTCACAGCATGTGCGATATCAGATCGTATATACAACATGGCATACATAAGACTTTCTATTGTCAAAGTATAAGAGATCTTTCTCATGTGTTTAATCTCCTTAGGTATGTTGAGACACATCTTTTTGGAGAGATCAATGCCATGTCTGAAGGGTACTAGTCCCCTCTTGGAGTTTTTCATGCTAAATCTCTTCAACACCTCCTCTATGTATATCTTCTGTGATAGACCCAGCATCCTATTCGGTCTATTCCTATAGATCTTAATTTTCAATATAAAGGATGCCTCTCCTAAGTCTTTCATAGAGAATTTTTTTGATAACCATATTTTGATCGTGGTCAACATGGGAATATCATTTCTAATTAGGAGAACATCATCCACGTACAATACGAAGAAGACAACAGCACTCTCACTAATCTTTTTGAAGATGCAAGGCTTCTCCTTATTTTTGATGAAACCAAACGATTTGATCATGTCATTAAAATGAGCATTCCAGCTCCAAAAT
The DNA here is from genome assembly GCA_006176705.1 of Cocos nucifera. Lineage (NCBI taxonomy): Eukaryota > Viridiplantae > Streptophyta > Magnoliopsida > Arecales > Arecaceae > Cocos > Cocos nucifera. The sequence goes on from QRFJ01000317.1 coordinate 1,545,404, forward strand.
GCTTGATTTAGTCCATAAATAGATTTTTATAGCTTGCAGATCTTATGATCACCATCACTGGATATGAAACTAAGGGACTGTTTCATATAGATATTTTTCTTAAGATATCTATTTAGAAATATCATTTTCACGTCCATCTGTTAAATTTTATAATCGAAATAGACTACAACAGCAAGCAATGTGCGGATGGATTTAAGCATAGCTACTGATAAAAAAAGTATACTGATAGTCAGTGCCTCGCACTGACTATATCCTTTCGCTACTAGCCTAGCTTTGAATATCTCTATATTTCCATCGGCACCTATCTTTCTCTTGAAGATCCATTTACACCCAATAGATACAATACCTTTAGATGGATCTACCAAGGTCCAGACTTGGTTCGAGCGCATTGAGTCAATTTCTGACTTCATTGCATCTAACCATTTATCGAAGTTAATATCTAATATCGCCTCATCATAGATTTTGGAATCATCACTATAAACTCCATTTTCTATGAAGAATATTTTCTCTACGTCCTTTGAAATAGTACCTAAGTACCTCTCAGGAGGACGAAAAATTTTACTTGATCTATGAGGTAGTGGAGGTTGTATTTGGATTGGCTCAATCTGACTGGATTCCATAGGTTTCTTAGTTTATTGCTATTCAGAGACTTTCTCCTCAAGCATGATTTGTCTCCCGATGCCACCATCTTGAATAAAATATGTTTCAAGAAAAATGGTGTGTCGACTCACAATCACATTATGTTGTTTTAGAAGATAGAAATAATATTCTAACGATTCTTTAGGATATCCAATAAAATAAGTTCTAAGAGACCTAGACTCTAATTTGTCCGTCTACTATCTCTTGATATGGGCCGGACAATCCTAAATTTTGAGGTGACTTGATAAGCATCATAAATTCACCAATAAAAATTTTAATTTATTAATTAATTTATATTAATTTTTAAAAATTATTAATCAATTTATGTAATTTTTAAAAAATTCATATTTTTATTAATTAAAAAATTAATTAAAAAATAATAAAAAATAATAAAAATTAAAAAATAAAATTTTATTATCAATAGAAAGAGCTCATTTTTTTGATCACAATGAAATAAATTTCAAGTAAAATGGAGCTAAAATAGAAAAGATATGAATTTTTAAAGATATAAAATAAATAAAAATTAAATAAAAAAAAGAAAATGGCTCAGCCGGCTCTGCAAGCCGAGCCACCAAGCCAAGCCAAGCCATCAAATCTGACTCAACCGTTGAAGCCATCAGCCGGTCCACGATCCAGGCGTGGACCGCCAGCTCAGCAAAATTCGGCGAATCAGAGCTTGCCACGTGGTGGACCTAGACCCCTAAAGGGTCTACAGAAATTTATCGCGGTTAACAAGGATAATTTAGTCTTTTTGCTCAACAACAGAGGTGCTGATTGATTGCGGCATGCGGTGCGGTCGGTCTACGCGGTCCATGGGAACAGTGATTGCACGATCGGACGGATGTGGTTGTTTGCGGTCAGGATCGGACGGCTGTGGTTGCTTTTGGATTTTATTCAGCTACAGACATCACGTGGATCACCATCGGATGGCAGCACTCGATCCAGGCGACGATCCGACGGTCTAGAAATCTCCCGACGGTGATCAAACTCTTAGACGCATGATTTGCGGCCAGATTTCCTCCATGAAGCGCGATCCAACGGCTAGAATTTAATCCAACCCAATCTAAGCTGATCTGCATCCGATTTTGATGATTTTTGGACCGTTGGATTTCTATTGAACGACTGGATTTTATCAGATTTATCAGAGATATATCAGAGCTATTTTGATTCAAATTTTATTTGAATTCTTTTATATTTTGATGATTGCAAAAGTTCATTAGTCCCATATTGCCTTTAGAAAAAATATCCAGCCCTCCTAGCACTATAAAAAGGACCCTAGGCCTCCAGAAATCAACATCTCCGATCAAGGTGAATCTTTGGTACAGGACGAAGCTAGGCTATGGGTTAAAGGCTGCTTCGAAGTAACGGGTGTCGAGAAGAAGAGTCGAGCTTCTACACCATCTTTCTGCCAATGCCGATCCAAGATCAGAGATCAGGACTATTTTTTTTTTTTTTTTTACATTCTATGTATTTAAATTTTAAAATTTTAATTAATAAAAATTTTATTTTTGCATTTTAATTTCTTGCTTTTTATTTTTATTATAATTTAATTTCTGTACTTTAATTATTATTTTTTATTTTATTGTAAGTAAATGCTAAGATCTAACTAATAGATCTTAGTACCAAATTTAAATTTCTGCATCTTTTAATTTTTATTTTTAATTTTTCGACTTCACTCCTAATTCCAAAAACTCAAATTCTTTTCTTCTTTTCTTTTCAGAAAATCAAAGATTTCAAATCTAAAAACACTACCTTCCCTGTGGATTCGACCCGACTCACTGCTATCTACGCATTTTTTAATTATTTTAAGAAGTCGAATTAAACTGATAAACACGGTGTCTTAACGACAACATCGCGTTTCTATCATAACTCAGATTTGGTTTCTTGCCATGCCATATCTCATACAGCATGGTAGGAACGATTTTAGAGAAAACTCTATTCAGTAAGTAGATAGCCGTCATTAAATTATATCCTCAAAGAAACTCAGGGAGGTCCATGTAACTCATCATGGATCAGACCATATCTAATAGGGTTTGGTTTCTCCATTCTAAAATTTCGTTGAGTTGAGACGTTCTAGGTGGAGTCCATTATGAGACTATGCTATTATCTTTAAGATAGCCTATGAATTCTTGACTAAGGTATTCACCTCATTGATCTAATCGAAGAACCTTAATGGACTTTCGATTTACTTTTTCACTTCATGTATGAATTTCTTGAACTTTTCAAAGACTTTAGACTTGTGTTGCATCAAGTACACATACTCATACCGAGATAGATTATCGGTAAAGATAATGGAGTAGACATAATTGCTCTGGTCGGCATATCAAATAGGCTGCACATATTTGTATGTACCAGGATAAGTAGGTCCATGGCCCTCTTCCCATGTCCTACAAAAGGAAGCTTGCTTTTTTTGCCTTGAAGGCGTACGTGATTCACAAATCGGATATGACTCGAAAGTCAATGGACAAATAAGTTCAGATTTCTCTAATTTATTGATTCTATCTTTTGTTATATGACCTAGCCTAAGGTGCCATAGATACCTTTCATTTATACTATCCCTAGGTTGCTTAGATTCTATGGCATTCATATTTTGCTCAATATTAAACACAAAAACATCAATATGTAACTAGTAGAGATCATTAATTAAAAAATCACTTGTAATTTTATTTTTTTCAAAAAAAATAGTATAGTGATCCTTAAGAAAGCTAATTACATAATCTTTTTGTGCTAAACAAGAAATATAAATCAAATTTCTGCAGGCACATAATAACAGTCCCTACTTACTAAAACTAATTCATGCGATAGTCAAAGAGGGTAGGTTCCCTTCATTTTCGACGTACAGGATCATCTCACTATCTTTCAGTCTTCTGCTCTCCTCAAGATCTTGTATAGAAGTATATAAGTGAGCATTAGAACCAGAGTCAAGCATTCAACTAGATGCAGAAGAATTTGTAAGATTAGATTCAATTATGAGCATACCTTCAGAAGGACCTGCTTTCTTCTTGTTCTTCAGGCTAGCCAAATATAAAGGGCAGTCCCACTTTCAATAGTCATCAGTGTTGCAATGAAAATACTTTCATTTATCGATGGCCTTCTTCTTCGGTTCTTCCTTTTTCTTCTTCCCATCTTCTATCTTTTGCTTCTTTGCAAACTCTTCTTCATCCTAAAAGACTTTCTTTTGGAGAAAGTCCACTCCATAGTAAGAATTGAATCCTTTGAACCTTTCACAGAAACCTCAGTAGTAACCAGCATATTTATAAGTTCAGTCAAAGTACATGATAGTTTATGCATATGAAAGTTCATGATGAACTGTCCATATGCATCAGTCAAGGACTGTAAGGTCGCATCAATCTGCAAATCCCTATGTAACACGACACCGAACTTCTCAAGCTCTTTTAGATCCTTGATCATTATCAAATAATGATCTTGGATCGACTGCCCATCATGCATCTGATCCTTAAAAAATCTTCAGGAGACTTGATACCGGGCTGCACGACTCTGCTCACCAAATAATTCTTATAGGTGAGCCAACATTTGGCGAGCAGTCTTGATGTCTTCATGTTGGCACTGTAATTCATCTGACATTGAGTCCAGTATATAGTACCTAGCTTTGTAATCATCATCCATCCACTTCTCTAGAGATGTTCTATATTCAATGGTTGGACAAGCTAGTAAGGTGGGGGGTCCTGATCCAATACATAGGTTAGCTTCTCAAAATTTAAAATAATTTTAAAGTTCCTCAGTCAATCTTTATAATTAGATCCGGTCAGTCTGTGGGTATCTAGGATTCGGGCTAGGAGGTTGGACGTAGATATTTTCTTATAGAGAGTCAAAGTTTCTAGTTAGACTTTATAATTAGACTTAACCAATTTATTTAGAGATTTTATTTTTAAATAAATTAGGCTTTCACTATTTTATCGAATTTCTATACTCTCTTAGCAGATATGCAAAAATTTCTACGATCATAGATTTCTAGTGGATGGTGCAGTCCCACCGATTGGCTCATCACCTCACCTAACAGTTATTAATGATGGATCAACAAATGAGTGGATAACTCTTGATCAATGATTCTCTGATCATGGTGCACCCAAATTTGATCTCTAGTTCATGAAGCTCACCGTGCCCGAAATATTGCTCCAATTCTTAATTAAGTCAGACCCACCATTTGCATGAATTAGAATTTTGATTGGATCCCTCACCATATCTAGAATATTGAGCCCAATCTATCCTTCAACTTATAGCATCTAATGTCTAATAGATATAGTTGCATCTTTTTGGTGCAATGAACTACTGTAACCAGTTGAGAATAATCAACCTTGGAAAGGGCCTGCATATCTACAATGGTGGAAGACCTATAACTTAATATTTTCTTAGGAAGATATGATTTAGATCTCTTAGACTTGACTTGACTTAGTGATAAATTACGATGTTGTCGTTAAGATACCATATTTATCAGTTTAAATCTAACTTCTTAAATTAATTAAAAATAGATAGTAAGTAGTAAGTAGTAAGTCGGATCGAATTTATAGGAAAGATAGTATTTTAGATTTAAAATCTTTGATTTTACAAAAGCAAAAAAAAAAGGGTTTTGAAATCAAAAGTAAAGTCAAAAAATAAAAAGCAAAAATTAAAAGATGCAAAAATTTAAATTTGGTACTAAGATCTACTAGTTAGATCTTAGCATCTACTTATAATAAAATAAAAAAAAATAATTAAAATATAAAAATTAAATTATAATAAAAATAAAAAGCTAAAATTAAAGTGCATAAAAATAAAATTTATATTAATTAAAATTTTAAAATTTAAATACAAAAAATTAAAAAGAAAAGAAAAAATTAAAATAGCCTGATCTCTAATCTTGGATTAGCATTGGCGAAAAGATGGTGTAGAAGTCCAACTCTTCCTCTCGGCACCAGTTGCCTCGAAGCAGCCATTAACCCAAGCCTGGCTTTATCCTGTACCAAAGCTTTACCTTAACCAAAGACATTGAACTCTTGAGGCCTGGGGTTCAATTTATAGAGCTAGGAGGGCTGGAGGATCTTCTTCTAGGCAATGTGGGACTAAGAAATATTTTAATCATCAAAATAGAAAGAAATCATGATAAAACTTAGATTAAAATAGCTTCTGGATGAATCTGATGAAGTCTAATGAAATCTGGCCATTTAATAGGAATCCAACGGACCAAAAATCATCAAAGTTGGATGTGTATCAGCCCAGATTAGGTTGGATTAAATTTTGGCTGTTGATCGCACATTGATAGAGAAAATCTGGTCGTTGATTGCGTGTAGGGTATCCTGATCACTGTTGAAAGCATTCTGAACTATTGGATCATCGCCTGGCATGAGCACTGCCATCGGATGGCATAGATGGAGCTAATAGCATTTGAATTAAATCCAAAAATCATCACAGCTGTCCGATCTTGATCGCAAGCGACCATAGCCATTCGATCGTGCAATTATTATTCCCATGGACCGCATGGACCAGCCTCATTGCACACCGTAATCAATTAGTACCTCCTTTCATTGAGTGAAGAGACCAAAATGCCCTGTGAGCCATGATAGATTTTCTATAAATTCTTTAAGGATCTTGGTCCACCACGTGTCAACGTGTGATTCACTGTCTTCTGCTGAGCTGGCAGTCCATGCCTGATTTCATAGACCAGCTGGCAGCTTCTGCGGCTAAGTTGGCTTTGATGGCTTAGCTTGCGAAGCCGGCTAAGTCATTTTTTTTTTTTTTTTAAATTTTTAAAAATTCATATCTGGTCTATTTTAGCTCTATTTTATTTCAAACTTATTTTGTTGTAACTAAAAAAATAAGCTCTTTCGATTGATAATAAAATTTTATTTTTTTATTTTTATTATTTTTTAATTAATTTTTTAATTAATAAAAATATGTATTAATTAATTATTAATTCTTAAAAATAAATATAAATTAATTGATAAATTGATGCTTTTATAGGTGAATTTATGGTACTTATCATATCCCCCAACTTAAGCTTTGCTCATCCTCGAGTAAAGAAAGAATTTAGTTTTAGATACTTTTTAAGTTTAGAGTTTCGAATTTTACTTAAGTAGTTTTCAAAATAGCCATTGATATTCAGTAGAGCTTAAGTGAGATATATCATTGGGGTATTAATACTTACCAATATAAAAATTAAGTAAAGAACACTCAATTTTTTTGAACTTTTTCTAAATTATCCGACCTTTATCTTTGAATTGTCTAAACTTTCATATGGACAAGTGTATTATTACTTCCATCTTTCATTTATTATTATTATTATTTTATATTATCTATTTTTTTATGCGAATATCATTACTTACTTAGGCAACGGGACTCGATTACTCAGTAAAAAATTAATGTATTTTTTTTTAACATTATACCACTAATAAATGCCTTAAACCCTTAAGCTTTCTATTTGATCCATGTAGCGAGTCTTGGGCCAATGACTTCCAAACTAGTTAGCTTTAGGGCACTAGGTATAGAATATCCTTCAGACTTATTAGCTCAAATCAAATAGGCTACGAGTTAAGACTAGCTTTACAATGAGCTTCTTCATCCTTCCCACCTTTTGATGTGAAACTTAATGCTTGCTTAGGCAAAGAGGCCCGGTTACTCAGTAAGAAGTACTTAAAAATTATTTTATTTTATAATTATATTTTTATGAAGAAATGTATAGTTATCCTACATAAGTCCATAAAAAGTAGATTTTTTTGGATGTTAGTAGAAAAATTAGAAATGCTCAAAGAAAAAACTTTTTATGTTCTAGACTTAACTCTTTATTGGATTTTCTTAATACTTGATTCCTCAATATCTCACAAACTCTCTGATCTGTGCATCAATTTTATTTTAAAAATATTTAGTTTAATTTGATTCTTAAGCATAATCAGGTGTCTAAATATTAAATACTAACTTTTTTGAGGACTTAAAAATTTTAAAATTTTATTATTCTCCTCCTAACTTAATCGACATCATCCTCAATGGAGAAGAAAAAATAAAGGATATAATAAAAAATATGAAAGAATATACTTGACTTAATGTATTTGGTTCAGCATATGCCTTTGAAAATTTGGATCTCCCTCCAACTTATTCAAATTATCCTAAAAAAAATAAACTAAAATTAGATGTAAGAAAACTAAATATTGAATTGCCTTTCAACAAGCACTAAGTTTACTATCTTTAGCCAGACACAATGTAGCTTACTATCCTGTGTCAAATACTGAATTGATAAATTCCAATGATTCTGGATTGCCAATCTCAATAAGATAATTTTTTATCCCTTTATTGATATAATCATTGTTAATTTTAGGGATATAATTTATGACTCCATTCTTATATCCTTGTTTGTTAAAAATTTCTCCTATTTGTTCTTCTAAAATGCTCATGAATTGAGTTTTTGTATTAGGAGTTAAGTTTAATTCAGTGGATACTGGAAGGATGTCTAAAAATGGGTTTAATTTTGAAGGTAAATTAATGTGATCTTGCTTAAACAACTCCATTGACACTTCATTACATGCCTCTTGATTTTTATAAGAAGAACTAGTTTCTAGGGGTGAAGGGAACAGGACATTAGGTTTATAAGTCTCAACTAAATTATCTATTCTATTTTTTTCTTTATCTATCTCATTTAAATTGGAACTAGCATCAGTATTAGCCTCTCTCACCTAGTCTTGGTATGGATCCATAAGAATTCTATAGCTTTAAGTTCAGAAATTACTTTGGCATTCTCAAATTGGAAATTCTTAAGTGAGACATTAAATTGATAATTTAGTTTAGGTGGTTGGTGAACATTAGGTGGATTATTTGAAATTGATAGGCTCGGTAATTGACCTAGTTCTCTCCTCATGTTAGACTCAACTAATTATCCTATTTGAGCATTTAGCTTGGCAATAGATTCTTGTTGAGTCCAAATTAATTGTTGAAGTTGGTTACATCTATCGTCAACTAGATTGGTCTGTTGAGGAGGTAGGTATGATGGCTGGTTGTTATATGATGGCTGGATAAACTGACTAGGCTGACCATTATTATAGGCATAGTTTTGGTATTAGAGCCTATTTTGATAGTCTTGGATAGATAAAATTTAGGTCTGAGCTTGAATCTGTTGAGGTATCCAAGAAAAATTATGGTGGTTGCTCCAACTAGAGTTATATAAATTTGAAAATGGGTCATTAATCAATTTAGAGTAATCTTGAGCAGTTTGGACTTGTTCTTGGATAAAAGATGAAAATTGTGTAGCCATGGGATATTCATTTACATGATGGGTTGGGCTAGCATAAATAAAATAAAACTCCTGATAATTAGAAGGTGATGTAAATTATGTAGGAGATTGTTGACCTAGGGTTAGAAATTGATCTAAATTTTGGGCAAGAAGGTCAACTTTATCTAATTTTTGGACTATTAGGTTCAGGTCAGCCATTTGGTTATCAAGTTTAATATGAATCAGTCATTCAATTAAGTTCAACTAAATAAAAAAAAAAGTGATTTTCTACCATGCATATATTAGTGTATCCCTAATGTATGGTTCAAAAATTTTTTAGAATTTTTTTTATAAATTTTTTTATTATTTTTATTATTTTATTATTTTTTTAAAAAGAATTTAAAATTTTTTAAATAATTTTTTTATTATTTTATTTATTTAGTTATTATTTTTAATTTAATTTAATTTAATTATTATTTTTAACAATTTTTTTAGTTAATTTAATTTAATTTAATTTTTATTTTATTTTATTTTATTTTTGAAGAAAAAAAGAAAAATAAAGAAGAGTTCTAAAGAAGAAGTTCTAAGGAGTCCTAGGGCTAAGAAAAGAGAAGAATTAATTTTAATTAGTGATAATGTTGGTTAGCAATCAAATTGGTCAATCAATCCTGACTAAGGGTTATCCTAGATCTAGACAGCTTCTAACTACCAAGATCACTCTCGAGCCCTCCAAGCTCAAGACTGATTAACTGACTTGGTCAGGTAAGTGTAAAATATGGGAGGTTTCCTACTTGTTGCTTTTCTTAGACACCAATAGAGTTGGCCAGGTCAGATAACGGAACTAATTGAAAACTACCTTATTTGAACCACTTGCCTTAGACACCAAGTAATTAACCAATCTGAATCCGATCCAACTCTAAGATTTTCTTATCCTATTGAGTTCGAATATTCTTAAGGATTGACATCTAATTGATTTTAAGAGTTAAGGTTTGGGTTAATGCAATATGAGGATTGATTGTCTGTGGGCTAAGAAAGGGTGATCAAATCTCTATCTTATCTTATTTAATAGGTTGTGCCCTTAAATTGATTCAATATGATATGCATATTCAAATTTTCAAGCAAGGGGTTCTATGCAATTAAACTAGATGCGTGCAATTAATTAAATTTTGAAAAGCTCACCTTGCCTCCAGCAACCACCAAAAATAAAATTAAAAACTATTATGATGGATGCTCTAAGCAGTTAGGATTTCTACTCTTATCATGAAGCTTTTAATTAGGTTTAAGTGGATATTTTTTAACTTAATTTGAAAATAAAATAAATAATAAAAAAAAGGACTAGGGTTAGGATTGATCTCACCAAACAGGATTAGATGTATTCTTCCTTTTCTCTTTCTTTTTTCTCTTTTTTTTTGCAAAATAAATAAAAAGTTAGTAAGCAATATTTACAAAAAAATAAAAAAAAATCAAAAATTATTTACAAAAAATCAAAAAAATCAAAAAATTTAATTTTTATGTCTTTTTCGATAACGGCGCCAAAAACTTGATAAGATCACGATGTTGTCGTTAAGACACCATGTTTATCAATTTAAATCTGACTTCTTAAATTAATTAAAAATAGGTAGTAAGTAGTGAGTCGGGTCGAATCCATAGGAAAGATAGTATTTTAGATTTGAAATCTTTGATTTTACAAAAGAAAAAGAAAAGAAAAGAGTTTTGAAATCAGAAGTGAAGTCGGTGTTGAAAATATGTGCTCTTCTCACACGGATCAGCGTAGCTGCCTATGATTAGCCAAGTAACAAGAAAGTACTTCTTAGAGATCTCTATGGAAGCACGATCAAATAAATCAAGAAATAGAGAAGAAGAGATTTTCGAGAGAAAAGAGCTTTTATTCAGTATATTTCAGCACTTTTACAACCTTGACCTATTTTCAGTATATATACTTTACAAAGGATCAAGCCTAAGCTCATAGAAAAGCTCTCCAAAGTCAAACAACCCACGTACACAAAATAATAACCCACGAAAACTAAGCCGACCTCGTTTCAAAGTGAGCCAGCTAACCTGCGATTGGGTCGGCTCAGTCCCAAACTGAGCCGACCCAATTGTGTATCGTGCCAATAGCCCAAAAATGCTGCTCTCTATCTGAATTTTCGTCTGAGATCTAGCCGACCCAGTCTTGGACTGAGTCGACCCAATTCCCAACTGAGCCGGCTCAGTCTTAGAGTGAGAGTGAGTCGGCTCAGTTTCTAAACTTTACTATTGAGACTGATTCTTCTTTCGGCTCTTTCTCATCTTCCCATGATCTGTCTTCTAATATTTCCAAGACTTGGGAGTGCCACTTCTGAGCTCACATTCTCCACCTTGGTGCTTCTAAGTCCTTATGAACTCATCTCTTCTCAACAGATCCATCCGTGCCACACATCTCTAAAAGCTGTCTCTAGGCAGTACCTTTGTGAGTGCATCAGACTGATTCTCCTTAGTATGGACCATCATCAATTCCACTTCACCTTCCTTCACTAGCTCTCTGATCCTATGGTACCTCATGTCTATATGCTTTGTGCGCACATGATAGACTGGGTTTTGTGCCAGCAACAGAGCACTCTGACTATCACTAAATAGTATAACCTTACTCTGCTCCACCCCCAACTCATCAATCAGCCTCCTAAGCCAAAGGGCTTCCTTTGCAACCTCCGTTATCCCAATGTACTCAGCCTCTATGGTAGACAAGGATGTGATTGGTTGAAGGGTTGATCTCTAAGACACCGATCCACCATATATGCAGAAGAGGTATCCAATAGTAGACCTCCTTGTATCAATATCACCAGCATAATTTGCATCAACAAACCCTTCCAGAGGACCTGAACCTTCACACATCTTCACAAATTGTTCTTCAAATCCTCCTGGCTGCCCACCAAATACCAAACCATAATCCCTTGTTCCATGCAGATATCTTAATATCCATTTCAATGCTTTTCAGTGTTCCTTCCCAGGATTAGCCATGTATCTACTAACCATACTCACAGCATGTGCTATATCTAGTCTACAGCACACTATAGTGTACATCACACTACCTACAGCATTTGCATAAGGGACTCATTCCATATACTCTCTCTCCTCTTCTGACTGGGGGCATTATAACTTGGAGAGAGACATATGGCTCGGTAATGGCGTCTCTGCAGGTTTGGCCTTCTCCATCCCAAACCTCTCTAGAATCTTTTGGACATATTTTTCTTGTGACAAATGGAGCACTCCTTTGCACCTATCTCTGCAAATCTCCATTCTAAGGATTTTCTCAGCTAGACCCAAATCTTTCATCTCAAATTCAGATGATAATTTCCTTTTCAATCTTTTTACAGCATCCATGCTTCTACTGGGTATGAGCATATTATCTACATATAATAATAGGTATAGGACATCCTCCTCATCTACATTCTTGATGTAGATACAACAATCATGTTCACATCTACTGAAACTTGGGCTCAAGACAAAGCTATCAAACCTTCGATACCATTGACGAGGAGATTATTTCAAGCCATGCAAAGACTTCCTAAATAAATACGCCTTTTCTTCCTATCCCATCTCCATGAAACCATCTGGCTGCTTCATGTAGATTCTTTCCTCCAAAGTCCTATGAAGGAAGGCTGTCTTCACATCCATCTGTTCCAATTTCATGTTATGCTATGCCATCAGTGACAGCAAAACTCGTATAGATATATGACGCACTACAGGAGAGAAAATTTTTATGTAGTCAATTCCTTTTCTTTGTGAGTATCCCTTTGCTACCAGCCTTGCTTTGATTCTAACTCCACCTTGTTCTGAAGGTGCTTTTTTCTTTGTTAACATCCACTTTGAGCCAATAGGTCAAGCATCCTCTGGAAGATCTACCAGCTTCCATGTCTGATTCTTCTCAAGTGATTCCATCTCCTCCATCATAGCCTGCATCCATGAATCATGATCCTCACTCTCCATGGTCTCTGCATAATTCTCTAGATCTCCATTAGCAGTGATGAGTGCATAGGAGATAACCTTATCAATGCCATATCTGATCGGTCTCCTAATAGTATGCTGGGGCTTGTGCAAAGTCACTCCCACTGGCATATCTCTACCTGATGTCTGTGGCTGCTCTAGCACATCTATCTAAATTATCGGCCCTCCATGCTGATTTTCAATATAAGATAATACTTTTCTGCCCAGCTCCACCTCAACAAGAACACTCCTGTAAGTGGATGTAACATGCATGCCATCATTCTCTGACTAGCCACCTCTATTCACCTTTATTTTTCCAGTTCCATCTATCCCAGACCTCCTCAAGATGCTCTTCTCATCAAAGATAACATCCTTACTGATCACTAACTTCTGTGCCTGAGAGTCCCACATCAGGTACCCCTTGACTCCTTGTAGATACCCTATGAATGTCATCTTTTGAGATTTTAGGTCCAATTTGCTCCTCTCGGTTGCCTCCACATGTGCATAGGCTGTGCAACCAAAGACTTTCAGGTGGCCAAGCTCCATCTTCTTTCCACTCCAGACCTCCTCTAGAATGCCTCCATTCAGCTTATAATGAAGAAATCAGTTCATAAGAAAATAAGAAAAAGTTAGAGCATCACCCCAAAAGAACTTTGGAAGTGATGTCTGTAGCCTCAAACTCCGTGCCTTCTCAATCAGTATCCGATTCATCCTCTCCATGATACCATTCTGCTAGGAAGTTATCCTTACCGTGTAATGGCATTTGATGCCATTTTCCTCACAACATCTCCTGAACTCCAGGCTAGTATACTCCCCTCCATTATCCGACCTCAGATATTTTACCTGTCTTCCTATCTCCTTCTCTACTTCAGCTCTCCAGGCTCTGAACTAGGCAAACACCTCTGATTTTTCTCTGATCAGATAAACCCATACCTTCCTTGAGAAATCATCAATGAAAGTGACAAAGTATTTTGCCCCACCTCTAACTGATACAGGAATTATTCCCCACATATCCGAGTGCACTAAATCCAACACTCCCTCGCTGCACTTGATACTTTTGGCAAACTTCACCCTATGCTGTTTACCAAAGATATACGGCTCACAAAGATCTGTGCCCTCCTTCTTCAGGGCTGGGATCATACCTCTTCTACTTAGTTCTGTGAGCCCACGGTCACTCATATGACCCATCTGATAGTGCCACAGCCAATATAAAATCTGCTCCTCCTGTACCGCTGCTAGCACCTCTGCACTATCATTTACCACTGAGCCTTCCATTCTATAAAGATTGTTGCTCAGTCTTCTATCTCTCATCACCACCAAAGCTCCCTTGAAAATTTTTAGAGATCTACTCCCAGCTTGGCTACTAAAAGCATAACCCTGCTCCTCCAAGTAGCCCAAAGAAATCAAATTCTTTTTCAACTCCGGTACATACCTGATATTTGATAATGTACGAATGATCCCATCATACATCCTCACCCTGATAAAGCCAATTCCAGCTACTTTGCATGGGTGATCATCTCCAAGACTGACACTTCCACCATCGACCTTCTGGTAGGTAGCGAACCACTTCCAATGAGAAGTATAGTGGTGCGAGCATGCTGAATCTAATATCCATATAGTATCATACTCTGTAGATCCATCTGATATAACTAGCAGGTCTTCTCCATTGCTTACAGAAGCTATATCATCTTCCTTGCTAGCCTTCCCTTTTTCTGATCTCAAAAGGAGATAATCTCTCCTCAGGTGTCCAGACTGATGACATTTATAACATTTTAATGTCATCTTCCTCTAATCATGAGACTTTGACCTATCCTTTGATTTTCCTCTTGTCTTCTCCTTTGATCTTCTCTATCTTTTGTTCACAGCCAAGATCTCAGAATTAGGATCTCCCTTGCAGATCTTCTTCCTTTGCTCATTTGATCTGAGAACACCAACAACCTCTTTATAGTTTAGGGTCTTCTTTCCATAAACTAAAGTTGTTATGAGACCATCATATGAACCTAGGAGAGAACATAATAGCAGTAATGCCCGATCCTCCTCGTCGATCTTCACATCCAAACTCATTACCTCAGAACACACCTGATTGAACCTTTGGATATGTGCAATAAGATCTCCACATTCGAACATCCTCAGACTATACAGCTATTTCTTCAACCATAGCTTATTTATCATGTTCTTTTCCTTGTATGTGTTCTCTAATCTCTCCTAGAGCCTCTTTGCTGTAGTCTCTGTGCAAACCTTGGACAAAACTTGATCGGCCAAGCACATCTGGATTGTGCTAAAAGTAATTTCCTCCAACTCTTTTCAATCCTTAGCACTGATTTTTTCCGACCTTTCTTTTGTCAAGACCTTGTAGATGCTCTGCTGAACCAATAAGTCCTTTACTCTTTGCTACCATAGAGTAAAGTTCTCTTTGCCATCGAACTTCTCAAAATCCATCTTGAATCCACTTAATCCCATGACTTCAAACAAGTCAAGAATAGATCCCTAACACCCTTCACGATCTCACACACCAACAAAACTATCCTTCAAAGAAGATCAAACTAGCCCTAGATCCTCTTTCCAAACTTCTGTATCACCGTTCCTCCGTGTAAATAATCTTCACCTCAATATAGAGACAACCACGAAGCAAACTAGAAATTTTTAGGATAAAACATGGTGTAATAGATCCTAGATGTAGTAAATCCTAGGTGTCTTCCTTCCATGCAACACCGCTCTGATACCAAATATTGGGAGTATGCACTCTTCCTACACAGATCGGCATGGCCACCGGTGATTAGCCAAGCAATAAGAAAGTATTTCTTAGAGATCTCTATGGAAGCATGATCAAATAAATCAAGGAATAGAGAAGAAGAGAAGAAGAGATTTTTGGGAGAAAAGAGCTTTATTCAGTATATTTCAGCACTCTTACAACCTTGATCTATTTTTAGTATATATACTTTACAAAGGGTCAAGCCCAAGCTCATAAAAAAACTCTCTAAATCTAAATAACCCATGTACATAAAATAATAACCCATGAAAATTGAGCCAACCTAGTTTCAGACTGAGCCGGCTAACCTGCGACTGGGTCGGCTCAATCCTAGACTGAGTCGAGACTGAGCCAACCCAGTTATGTACCATGCCAACAGTCTAAAAATGCTACTCTATGTTTGGATTTTCCTCTGAGATCTAGCTGACCTAGTCCTAGACTGAGTCAACCCAGTTTCCAACTGAGCTTGCTCAGTCTCAGAGTGAGTCGGTCCAGTTTCTGAACTTTACTATTGAGACTGATTCTTCTTTCGACTTACTTCCATCTTCTCATGACCTATCTTCTCATATTTTCAAGACTTGGGAGTGCCACTTCTTAGCTCATAGTTGAAAAATAAAAAGTAAAAATTAAAAGGTGCAGAAATTTAAACTTGGTACTAAGATCTACTAGTTAGATCTTAGCATCTACTTACAATAAAATTAAAAATAATAATAATTAAAATATAAAAATTAAATTATAATAAAAATAAAAAGTTGAAATTAAAGTGCATAAAAATAAAATTTATATTAATTAAAATTTTAGAATTTAAATACAATCAATTAAAAAGAAAAGAAAAAAAAATTAAAACAACCTGATCTTTGATCTTAGACCAGCATTGGCGAAAAGATGGTGTAGAAGCGCAGCTCTTCCTCTCGGCACCAGTTGTCTTGAAGCAGCCATTAACCCAAGCCTGGCTTTATCCTATACCAAAGCTTCATCTTAATCGAAGATACTGAACACTGGAGGTCTGGGGTTTAATTTATAGAGCTAGGAGGGCTGGAGGATTTTCTTCTAGGGAATGTGGGACTAAAGAATATTTTAATCATCAAAATAGGAAGAAATTCTAATGAAAATTAAATTAAAATAGATTCTAGATGAATCTGATAAAGTCTGGTGAAATCTGGCCATTTAATAGAAATCCAACGAACTAAAAATCATCAAAATCGGATGTGTATCGACCCAGATCAGGTTGGATTAAATTCTGACCATTGATCGCACGTTGATAGAGAAAATCTGGCTGCTGATTGTGCGTAGGGTGTCCTGATCACTACCGAGAGCATCCTGGACCGTCGGATCATCGCCTGGCACAAGCGCTGCCATCAGATGGCACAGATGGAGCTGATAGCAATCGAATTAAACCCAAAAATCATCACAGCCGTCCGATCTTGACCGCAAGCGACCGTAGCCATCCGATCGCATAATTACTATTCCCATGGACCGCGTGGACCGACCTCACCACACACTGCAATCAATTAGTGCCTCTTTTCATCAAGTGAAAAGACCAAAATGCCCTATGAGCTGTGATAGATTTTCTATAAATCCTTTAAGGGTCTTGGTCTACCACGTGTCATCGTGTGATTCGCTGTCTTCTATTGAGCTAGCAGTCCACGCCTGATTTTATGGACCGATTGGCAGTTTCTATGGCTGAGTCGGCTTTGATGGCTTGACTTGGTTTGGTGGCTTGTTGCAAAGCCGGCTGAGGCATTTTTCTTTTTTTTTTAATTTTATTATTTTTTTATCTTTAAAAATTCATATTTGGTCCATTTTAGCTTTGTTTTGCTTTAAACTTATTTTATTATGACTAAAAAAATGAGCTCTTTCCATTGATAATAAAATATTATTTTTTAATTTTTATTATTTTTAATCAATTTTTAAATTAATAAAAATATAAATTTCTCAAAAATATGTATCAATTAATTATTAATTTTTAAAAATAAATATAAATTAATTGATAAATTAATACTTTTATAGATAAATTTATGGTACTTATTACTTAATCATAATAATTATGACTAACCTAGTGGTATGGGTTAGCTCGAATCATTGACCACTTCAAATTAGAACTCACTACAATAAAATAGATTTTTCATGATGCAAAAATTTTATCATAAATAATAAATTTTTATCACTAATAATTATTAGCTATGAAATTTTCATCGCTAATGGTTCGTTGCAAAAAATGGGATTGTAGATAATAATTAGCAATGAAAAAAAAATTTCTTCACTAATAATCTTTTTATACGATGAAAAATATTCATCAAAATTTTTTTTTATTCATTAAATTTATCTACGATGAAATTATTTATGATAAATTTTTTTTATTTTTTATTACCAATAATATTTTTTTGATAAAATAATCCATCATAAATAATAATTATCTACAATAGATTATTTTCATTATAAAAAATTTATTATTTATGATGGATTATTTTTGTCATAGATAAATAATTATTTATGATGAAAAATTTTTATTGTAGATAATCGATTATCTGTGATGGACTATTTTCATCATAGATAATTTAATTATTTATGATGGCTTATTTTCATCATAAAAAATTACTTATGATGAAAAAATATCCATCATAAATAATTCTATCATAAATTAAATTTTTAAAAATTTATAAAAAGATATTTTTTATATTAATTATTATAATTTTATAAAAATAAAATAAAAAATTTATAAATAAATTTCATCATTTCATCCATAAATAAATTTTATCATTTCATTCATATCCAAAAATATATTTTATTTAATTATATAAAAATATAATTATATAAAGTATTTTTTTATAAATACAAAATATCTAAAATAAAAATAAAAATATACAAAAATAGGCAACTGGCCATCAAGCACGGGCAATATCTGGAGAGAAAGAATGGGCTAAAGAAAGAGGAGAGCACTCAAAGAAGCTCGACCCGACCTGTTGCTGTCTCATCATGTGCATCATCTACTCCATCTATGCCATCTACTCCATCATCTAGTCTGAAATAGCTAGTACTCGTCGACATGTGCAGTTAACTCAGCAGCCTGTTGTCGATCCTCAACAGTCTATCTCTGTATCTCCATCAGTCAGACATCACAGGCAGCATGGATGTCAACCCAGAACGGATGTGAAGATGGAGGAGCTCTGATCCCATGCCTTAGCCTCCTAACATAATAGAATCTTGTACCAAGCATCCGATCATAGATCTCATCATCTGTGGGTGCTGTTGAGCCCTTTAGGATAGGCTGAGATCTAATGTCTATCATACGATCCTGAAATATGAGCATAAATGATCATCTACAGTTCGCCACACACGATCGTGCTCAAAATCAATAATGTCAAAAATAGCCTATAAATAATAAATATTATAAGAATACAATACTAATTAAATATTTAAATAAATATTATTATATCTATAAGTGGTTATAGAAGACCTTCCTCTGAGGTCGTGTAACCTGACGTCAATTGAAGAGCATCATCGGGACATAGCTGCGGCAAATGATGCCCAGCTTAGTCTGCCATGGCTCGCACCATCCCCTAATAGGTCTGGTATAATCTGACAGAATCTCAATGTGGAGACGCTGTCCCTCGTGCTCGCATCTTCAACGCTCAAGGATGAGGTTCTTTGACATACCTCGCCCTCCCCTCACCACCAAAAGAGAATGGCCTGAAAAAATAATGAATAAATTATTAGTATAATAGCCATCTATAAATCTAATAAATAAATTAAAATCAAATTTTATTATATAAAAATATTAAAATATCACTTGGGCCCACCTGATCACTCAAACCTACCTCAGTCAGACCCGCCTATATAGGTCCCTTTGGCGAGTCCAATGGTGTAGTAGTGGAAATGGAGGAAGGCTCAGGGGTACGCTAGAAAGTCAAACATCATCGTATCCTTTCTAGCGCCATACCTACAATGCTTAAATTATGCATATAATTAACTTGACATATAAATGAATATAATAATGAATAATAATAGTGAAAAATGCATAAATGCTAATGAATATATTTGTATTGCATACCATCATTGCAAGAGAAGATTCAATAAAGAATATAGATCTACTTATCAATATCAGTATCCTTCTCGATTTATAGATCCTCCTTCGAATCATAATAATCAATTAATATATCATCTTCTATCTCATCATCATTTATGAAATGATTGTCGCCCTTCAAATCATCAAGATTAAATACAAAATCAGTTTCAACTTTATTAGACGGCAGATCAGCCCTATTCAAAGGAGCTGTCATAAGTTCTTCATCAACAAGGTGCTCAATCAATATTTGTTCTTCTTCTTGAAAAGCTTCCTCTTCATTTAGATCTGAATTATTATCCATCTCAAGTCGGGTTGGTATGTCATATACATCTCTAAGTATTATTCTTTGTACGACATGCATTAAATCATTACCAGATAGGATCCCAAACTGAGATTCGACCTGGATCATGACCTGAATTCCAAACAAGATCTTGACTCATATCCCTGATCAAAACTCGATCCAGATCCCAAACCAAGATCTGACTCAGAACATGACCTGAATCCCAGACAGGATCCTAACTCATATCCCTGATTGAAACTCAATCCAAATCTCAGATCGAGATCCAACGTGGATCATGACCCGAATCCCAGATAGCTAGGATCCTGACTCATATCCCTAATCAGAACTCGATTCGAATCCTAGACCGGATAGTTCACATGCATTAGAAATTAAAATCTTCGATTAATGCAAATTAAAATATTAAATCATAATCATAATGAAATATAGAAACCAAACAACTAATAAGATTAAACTATAATAAGTAAAAGCATAAAAATATAATTAAAAATCTAACTATTTTAATTATAAAAATATCTAATTTTTAAATATTTTATCAATTTATCTTAGAATTTATTTATCAATTAAATTATTATTATTACTATTATTATTATTTTTTATTATTATTACTATTTTTACTATTATTATTATTACTATTACTATTTATTATTACTATTACTTATTATTATTATTATTATTATTATTACTGCTACTACTATTTTTACTATTATTATTATTACTATTACTACTACTATTATTATTATTATTACTACTACTATTACTATTTTTACTTTTACTATTATTTCTATTTCTATTATTATTATTACTACTATTATTATTATTACTATTATTATTATTATTCTTATTATTATTATTTTTATTACTACTTTTTTTTACTATTATTAACATTACTATTTTTATTATTACTACTATTATTATTATTACTATTATTATTATTATTATTATTATTACCACTTTTACTATCATCATCATCATTATTATTATTATTTTTATTATTATTATGCTTATTATTATTTATAATTTATTAAAATTTAAAAAATTACTAAGGACTAAACCCATTGAAGCCCCCCACCCGTCGAAGCCCCCCACCGCCTGCGGCTCTCCTTCGCTGCCCACCACCAGTGGCTCCTCTCTACAGCCCATGCACCCCCATTCACACCCCACTTATCGCGGCCCCCCCAGCCTTCCAGCCCCTGCGCCGTCTGAAGAAAAAATTTTATTTTTCTTGCATAGGATCATTCAGATCTGATTGGATCTGAAGAAATATTTAAAAAAAAAATTTATGATCCTAATCAGATTTGAGATATCTTGAATCTGATTCTAAAGATCTGATATTAAAAATTAAAATTAAAATTAAATCTAATTTAATTTCATACCTTTGTTTTAGATAATTAGATTATCCTGCGATGATCCTAAGGTTCTGGAAGCAGCCACACACGTGCCTAGCCTCTACCGGTGTCCACTCGAGCAGGATCTGAAGGTCTTCTTCTTCTTAATCATCTCTTTAAAAATCAAATCTAGATTTGATCTTGAAGTTTTTCAAAACTTCTTTGAAGAAGCAGTGGTCGTCTCTTTCAATAGTGCTGCCTTCTTCCTGATCTGGACGTCTTTCTTCCTTGGATTGCACTTGAACCCATGCCCAACTCCTTTGGGTGTGGAGAGGAGAGAGAGAGGATCAGAGGGAGGTATGGAATAGAGGAGAGCAGCCTTACGACATGGTGAAAAGAAAAAGCTTTATAACCCTAGGCGCAGATAGGGTTTAAATAGATCCTGCTGTGCCATGCAGTGCCACATCATCCCAATCAATCAGAGGCCTTCATTCAATCAAATCTAAATTTGATTGGTGGGATGATGTCATCTGATCCAATCAGATGAGAGTCTTTCAAAAATCCATATAGGTGGCACCAAGACTGGATAAAGCAAGAGTCTTTGGCGCGTAGGTGTTTAAATCCATCAAAATATCCTAGAGTCCCATCTGTATGGAACTCCATCCCTTATCCACATGGGGTGCACGCCTAGGGTGGCAAGCGCCCTATCTCTTTCCTCTTTTAGTAGGGGGACAAGAGCCTTAGGTGCTCTCCTATAAGCACATGACAAATGGCCCTATGTCCAAGTGTGTAGGGTCAACTGTTGACCTATGTCCAAAATAAGAATTAGCAGGCGACAAGAATTGGCAGGTATTATCTTAAATCTGTCTAATGAATTAAGACAATCCTTTTCTGATCTAGACAAGCTCCAATCAGACTAAGCTAAGATTCCTGAGTGAGTCCAAATAAATTTGGCTCAGTCGAGATGAACCAAAATAATTACAAAAGGAGAATGTTAGGCTTAATCATGTGCTAGCATGATTTTCTTAAACCTAATTAGATCTAATCTAAATTAATTGAATTGGGTTAGTCCAATTGATGACATCCAGACCCAAACCCTTATTTGTGTGACCTAGTTACGTTCAGTTCCGTATAGTAATGAGACATGTCACGATCTCTATCATCAACATCATCGAAACACCTTTTGATGGATCGAAACTTTTCTGATTCATACAATTAGAATGATTGATCATCTAAATCATTCTAATTGCTCCCAAAATCCATTAGTGACACCTAGCAGTATATGGTGGCAACCCATCAGAATCGAAAGTAAATCTTTTGGTGTAGCTACCTGTGTGATTGGGTTCTTTTATCTTGAGCTCCGATTGGATTAGGGTTAAGGTAAACCCGTCAAACCTAATATTCGTCATATGAATTAATCATTCAATTCAAGTCCAATGTGAAACCCTAATAGAAACTCTTTCTATCATCTTCACTCTGCCATGGCCATGAGCTTAAGAACTCAATCTCATGATTATCATAGGGCTACTCGTCATCCACCGAGATAGATAGATCCCTTATTGGTATAATCCAATTCCTACAACGAACATGCTATAGCCAACATACACCTCAAGATTCTAAATGGTTAGGAGATCGAGTTATGGTGTAGTCAAACTATAACACCCTCAAGTTCAACTGCCGATGCATCTCAAGTCAAAGAACCTGACACACCACTGCAGCAATGAGTCAGTTATTGATGAGAGGTAGACTTTCTTATGACTACTCGAGGTGGTCATGCTAAGTGCTCTCATTCTCTAATGAGTACTTGTACTCTCGCTCCAATGTCTCCATACCGTAGACTCAAGACCCATCTTATTCTAAGAAAGCAATCATACACCAACCTTTCAGATCGATCACCATCCTCATGATGATCCTTTGGTCGGGAGCTATTTATGAGTTAATTATGAAAATTCATATCTTAAATTTTCAACTTTTGAAAATATGAATTGTCATTACCATTAACTCAAAGGATGTATCACAGATACTTTAAATATACACTGTGATAGAAAATAATTTATTTATTAATTTATAGTCAAAATTATAAAATTATCCTTAAAAGTGTATTACAAGTATCAGCCAATCTAGCTTTTAGGACACACATCTAACAAACTCCCACTTAACCTAAAGCCAATTGGCTACAAATCTAAGTCTCATCTTCTCAAAATGGACTTCGATCTTCTACTGACTCAATGGCTTTGTCAGCGGATCAACTGCATTATCTGCATTAACTGCATTATCCCTTCTGGAGATAATCGTGGATGAGGTGGTATCATCGCTCGATGTGCTTGAATTTTTGGTGAGACCTTGACTCCTTAGCTAGGTCTATGGCGCCATTATTATTGCAGTACAGAGGAATGACATCTGATGGTATCACTCTAAGCTCTACAGCAAACTTTTTATACCAGAACACCTCTTTTATAGCCTCCAACGTAGTGATATACTCTGCTTCCATGGTGGAGTCTGCTATCACCGTCTGCTTGAAACTCTTCCAACTGATAGCTCCACCATTATAAATAAACAGACTTGTAGATGTCGACTTTCGATCATCTATATTGAACATGAAATTCGAGTCAGTATACCCCTAGACCTAGAGTTCTCCATTACCAAAAATTAGAAACATATCCTTAGTCCTTCTCAAGTACTTAAGGATACATTTTATAGAAGTCCAGTGCTCTTCGCCTGGATTTGACTGATACCTGCTCGTGACACTCACAACATGGGTAATATCAGATTATGTATATAGCATGGCATACATGAGGCTCCCTATTGCTGAAGCATAAGGGATCTTGCTTGTGTTTAATCTCCTCAAGTGTGCTAGGGCATGCCATGTCTGAAGAGTACTAAATCCCTCTTGGAGTTTTCCATGCTAAACCTCTTCAGCACCTCTTTTATGTACATTTTCTGTGAGAGACCTAGCATCCTATTCAATCTATCTCTATAGACCTTAATTCCTAGATCTTTCATAAAGAACTCCTTAGACAACCATATTTTGACTGTAGTCAACATGAAAATATCATTCTCAATTAGGAGGATGTCATCCACGTACAATACGAGGAAGACAATAGCGCTTCTACTGATCTTTTTGAAAACATGGGACTCCTTCTCGTTCTTGATGAATCTAAATGATTTAATTATATCATTGAAATGAGCATTCCAACTCCGAGATGCTTGCTTAAGTCCATATATGGATCTTTGCAGCTTGCATACTTTGTGATCATTATTTCTGGATGTGAAACCTAGTGACTATTCCATATAGATATCTTTCTTAAGATATCTATTTAAGAATGCCATTTTTATATCCATCTACCATATTTCTAATCAAAACAGGTTGCAATAGCAAGCAATGTGTGGACGAATTTGAGCATGGCTATTGGCAATAAAGTATTCTGATAGTCAATGCCTTCGTGCTGACTATACCCTTTCATTACGAGTCTTGCTTTAAATATCTCTACATTTCCATCGGCACCTATCTTTCTCTTGAAGACTCATTTACACCCAATAGGTACTATACCTTAAGGTGGATCTACCAAGATCTGGACTTGATTTGAATGCATTGAGTCAATCTCTGACCTCATTGCCTCTACCCATTTCTCGAAGTCGATATCTGATATCACCTCATCATAATTTTTGGAATCATCACCATGAACCTCATTTTCTGTGAGGAACATTTTTTCTACGTCTGCTGATATGGTACCTATGTACCTTTTAGGAGGACAAGAAATTCTACTTAATCTACGAGGTGGAGGAGGTAGTACTATTTGGGTTGGCTCAATCTAATTGGGTTCCAAAGGTTCCTTAGCTCATTTCTCATCGAAGATTTTCTCTTCGAGTCTAATCTGTCTTTCGATGCCACCATCTTGAATAAACTATTTTTCAAGAAAGATGGTGGGTCAACTCACAACCACATTGTGATCTTTTGGGAGATATAAATAATATCCTAATGACTCTTTAGGATATCTAATAAATCGAGCTCTAAAGGACCTAGACTCTAATTTGTCCGTCTGTTGTCTTGTGACATAGGCCAGACAATCCCAAATTCTAAGATGACTCAGACTTAGTTTCTTACCATGCCATATTTCATACGGTGCGGTAAGAACGATCTTAGAGGAAATCCTATTCAGTAAATATATAGCGATCATCAGACTATATTCCTAAAGAAACTTAAGAAGATCTGTGAAGCTCATCATGGATCGGACCATATCTAATAGGATTCGATTTCTCCATTCTGAAATTTCGTTGAGTTGAGGCATTCCAGGTAGAGTCCATTGAGAGACTATGCCATTATTTTTTAGATAGTTTAGAAATTTTTGACTAAGATATTCGCCTCCTCGATCTGATTGAAGAATCTTAATGAATTTTTCTATTTACTTTTCTATTTCAAGTTTGAATTTTTTGAACTTTTCAAAAGTTTTAGACTTATGTCGCATCAAATACACATACCCATACTGAGATAAATTATTGATAAAGATGATGAAGTAGACATATTTTCCCCGACCGACACATCGAATGGGCTGCATATATAGTATGTACTAGAATAAGCAGGTCTGTAGCCCTTTCCCTATGTTCTATAAAAAGGAGCTTGGTCATTTTGCCATTAAAGTATAATTTACAAATCGGATATGACTCGAAAGTCAATGGACTCAATAGCCCAAATTTCTCTAATTTGTTAACCCTGTCTTCAATTATATGACCTAGCCTAAGGTGCCTAAGATACCTACCATTTAGACTATCCCTAGGTCATTTTAATCCTATGGCATTCACATTTTGCTCGATATTAAAAATAAAAATAATAATATGTAAATGGTAGAGACCATTTATAAGGAAATCGCTTGTAATTTTATTTCTTTCATAACGAATATTACAATGATCCTTAAGAAAACTAATTACATAGCCTTCTTATGCTAAACATGAAATAAAAATCAAATTTCTGCTTGTTGCAGGCACATAAAAATAGTTCCTAAGAACTAAATCTAATCCTAATGGTAATCGCAGAGGATAGGTTTCTATGGTTACAGCGGCAACTCTTGCTCCATTTCTGACATGTAGGATCATCTCACCATCCCTCAGCCTCCTGCTATCCTCAAGATCTAGCATGAAAGTGCATAAATGAGCACTAGAATTAGAGTCAAGCACCCAACTGGATGCAGAAAAAATCATAAGATTAGATTCTATAACGAGCATACCTCCAGAAGGACCTACCTCCTTCTTGTTCTTCAGGCTGACTAGGTATAAAGGATAGTTCCACTTTTAATGGCCATTAGTGTTGCAATGAAAATATTTTTCTTTGTCAATGGCCTTCTTCTTCGGCTCTATTTTCTTCTTCTTCTTCCCACCATCCATCTTCTGCTTCTTCACGGACTTCTTCTTCTTTCCAAAAGATTTTTTCTTGAAGGAAGTTCACTCCACAGCAAGTACTGAGCCTTTAGAACCTTTCATAGAAAGCTCAGCAGTAACCAGCATGTTCATGAGCTTAGCCAAAGTGTTCTAAAGTTTATGCATATGGTAGTTCATGATGAACTGCCTATATGCATTAGTCAAGGACTATAGAATTATATCAATCTATAGATCCTGATCTAACTTGACACTAAACTTCTTAAGCTCTTCTAAGTCCTTGATCATCATCAAACAATGATCTTGGATCGACCACCTATCATGCATCTGAGCCTTAAACAGTCTTTTTATGACTTGATATTTGGCTGCATGACTTTGTTCACCAAACAATTCTTGTAGGTGAGCCAACATTTGATGGCTAGTCTTAATGTCTTCATGTTAACACTAGAGCTCATCAAATATTGAGTCCAACATGTAATACTTGGCTTTGTTATCTTCATCTGTCCACTTCTCAAGAGTTGCTCTTTGATCAGTGGATAGATGGGCTGGTAAGGTGGGAGGATCCTATTCCAACACATGAGTTAACTTCTTGAAATCCAAAATAATTTTGAAGTTCTAAAGCCAATCCTTGTAGTTGGATCTGGTCAGTCTATGGGTGTCCAGGATGCGGACTAGTGGGTTGGACGCAGACATCTTCCTGTAGAGAGTCAAAATTTTTAGTTAGATTTTGTAATTAGACTTAATTAATTTATTTTAAAATTTTATTTTTAAATAAATTAGGCTTTCACTATTTTTTCAAATTCCTATACTTTCTTGATAGAGATACAAAAATTTTTATGATTATTGATTTCTAGTGGATGGTGCGGTCCCACCGACTGGCTCATCACCTCACTTAATAGTTATTGGTGATAAGTCAATCGATGAGTGAACAACTCTTGTCTAATGATTCTCTGATCATGGTGCACCCAAATCTGATCTCTAATTCATGAATCTCACCATGTTCAAAATATTGATCCACTCCTTAGTTAAGTCAGACCCACCATTTGCATGAATTAGATTTTTGATTGGGTCTCTCACTGTATCCAGAATATTGAGCCTAATCCATCCTCCAACCCATAGCATCCAATACCTTATAGACATGGTTGCATCTTTCTAGTGTAACTGAATCACTATATCCAGTCGAGAACGATCAACCCTAGAAAGGGCCCTTACATCTACAATGATGGAAGATTTTAGACTTAATATTTTTTTAAAAAGATTTAATTTAGGTCTCTTTAAACTTGACTTGACTTAGTCATAACAATTATGACTACCTAGTGGCATGGGTTGGCTCAAATTATTAGCCACCTCAAATCAGAATTGGATTGATACAAATGACCAGGTAAGTGAGACGGATGGAAGGGATATGCCAACTCAACAAGAACACATTCATACCGAGTAGCTCCTAATTAAAAAATCAATCGATCGTATCTGCCAGACTTACCTTAGATACCAAATTATCGCATCAAAGCTAATTAGGTTAGCTTAGAATCAAGGCTCGAACCATGGAGTCAAATTAGGTCTTGACTTGATCGAGTCACATCTCAATGTGATTCGATCTTGATCCAGACTTAATCCTATTAGGTTGGTCAAATCTAAGCTTTCTTTGATCCTACCTAACCAACTTTTGATTTAGTTTGATCAACTTCTAGACTTAATTGAGCTACTCAAGTCCGAATCCAATTTTATGAATATATCTTAAATTTGAAAATTCATAATTTTTAGATCTAATTAATTTTATAATCTTAATTATTAATTAATCTTTGGGTTCATGAATGAAACATATAATAAAATCCTAGGGTTTCAGGATCTAGGATTTTGCAGAAAAATAAGTTTTGATTTTTGATTAAGAACGACTGTGCAGCATCCCTACACATCATAAAAACATTCCATCAAATAAAAAAAGAGAGCCTTTAAATTCTACTTTATTTTTATGATCAAATGGCCAAGAAAAATATCTTAATCAGAAATATAATTTTTATGATAAAACTAGTTAGATCTAAATCATATATCGCATATACAATTAATGATCTAACTTATACATGTTTTGCATACATCTCATGTATCATAACTAAATCAATCATGCATACTTTCAAATCTAAAATATCATATATTAAATCTAAAAAATAAAATTTTAAATTTGATCATATAAAAAATAAAACTATTCTAAATATTTTATAGAACTATTCTATAACTAGTCTAAGCATGCATCTTTTATATCTCATATGAATAAAATAAAAATTAAAAATTTTATTTTTTATTTTTAGATCTAATTATAATAATTATAATATTAAAAAAATAAAAATAAATTAGATCTAAAATTATATTTAATTAATTTAATAATATGATTATACTAGACTACACAAAGAACTATTCTATTCCTAGTCTAGTCATGCATCTCATACATTATATATCTAAATCATAAAATTTTTAATTTTTTTATTTTAGATCTAATCATATCTGATGTGATATCTAACATCCATTAATATCATATCATAAATAAGAATTAAATCAGATCTAAAATAGATTTGATGAATAGCCAACCTAGCTCTGATACCAATTGAAGGAAAAATCATGTTTTTCTTGCACAGGATTGTTCAGATCTGATTTGATCTGAAAAAATATTTTAAATATTTTTTTTATGATCCTAATTAGATCTGAGATATCTCGAATCTAATCCTAAAGATTTAATATTAAAAATTAAAAATAAAATTAAATCTAATTTAATTTCATATCTTTATTTTGGGTAATCAGATTATCTTGCGATGATCCTGATTGATCCTAAGGTTCTGAAAGCAGCCACGCACGTGCCTGACCTCTACCGATGTCTAGTCAGATAGAATCTGGAGTTCTTCTCCTTCTGAATCATTTTTTCAAAAATCAGATCTAGATCTGATCTTGAAATTCTTCAAAACTTCTTTGAAGAAGCAATGGTCGTCTCTTTCAGTAGTGCTACCTTCTTCCTGATCTAGGTGTCTTTCTTCCTTGGATTGCACTTGAACCCATGCCCAACTCTTTTGGACATGGAGAGGAGAGAGAGAGGATCAGAGGGATGCATGGAATAGAGGAGGGCAGTCTCACAGCATGGTGGAAAGAAAAAGCTCTATAACCCTAGGCGCAGATAGGGTTTAAATAGACCCTACTGCGCCATGTAGTGCCACATCATCATGGCCAATCAGAGTTCTTCATTCAATCAGATCTAAATTTAATTGGTGGGATGATGTCATCTAATCCAATCAGATGAGAGGCCCTAAAAAATCTACATAGGTGGCGCCAAGACTGGATAAAGCAAGAGTCTTTGGTGCTTAGGTGTTTAAACCCATCAAAGTACCCTGGAGTTCCATCTGTATGGGTCTCCATCTCTTATCCACATGGGGTGCATGCTTAGGGTGGTATGCACCCTCTCTCTTCCCTCTTTTAGCAGGGGGACAAGAGCTCTAGGTTCTTTCCTATAGACGCATTACACATGGCCCTATGTCCAAGTGTCCAGGGTCAATTGTTGACCTATGTCCAAAACAGGAATTAGCAGGTGACAGGAATTGGCAGGTGTTATCTTAAATCCATCTAAGAAATTAAGACAATCCTTTTTTGATCTGGACAAGCTCCAGTTAGACTAAGATAAGGTTCTTAAGTGAGCCCAAATAAATTTGGCTCAGCTGAGACGAACCAAAACGATTACAAAAGGAGAATGTTAGGCTCAATCGCGTGCTAGCATGATTTTCTTGAACCTAATTGGATCTAATCCAAATCAATTGAACTGGGTTAGTCCAATTGATGACATTCAGATCCAAATCCTTATTTGTGTGATCTAGTTAGGTTTAGTTCCGTATGGTAATGAGATATATCACGATCTCTATCATTGACATCATCGAAATACCTTTCGATGGATCAAATTTTTTTTGATTCATACAATTAGAATGATCGATCATCTAAATCATTCTAATTGCTCTCAATATCTATCGGTGACACCTAGTAATATATGGTGGCAATCCATCAAAACCAAAAGCGAACCTCTTGGTCCAACTACCTGTGTAATTGGGTTCTTCTATCTTGCATCCCGACTGGATTAGAGTTAAGGTAAACTCGTCAAACCCAATATCCATCATATAAATTAATCATTCGATTTGAATCCAATATGAAATCCTAATAAAAACTCTTTCTATCATCTTCACTCTATCATGGTCATGGGCTTAAGAACTCAATCTCATGATTATCATAGGACTACTCATCCACCGAGATAGATAGATCCCTTATTGGTGTAATCCAATTCCTACAATGAACATGCTATAACCAACATACATCTTAGGATTTCGAATGGCTAGGAGACCGAGTTATGGTGTAGTCAAACTATAATACTCTCAAGGTAAACTATCGATGCACCTCAGATCAAAGAACCAGATACACCATTGCAGCAATGAGTCAGTCATCGACGAGAAGGTAGACTTTCTTATGACTGCTCGAGGTAGTCATGCTCAGTGTTCTCATTTTCTAATGAGTACCTACACTCTCACTCTGGTGTCTCCACACCGTAGACTCAAAACACATCTTATCCTAGGAAAACGATCATATACCAACCTTCCAGATCGATCACCATCCTCGTGATGATCCTACGGTCGGGAGCTATTTCTGAGTTAATTATGAAAATTCATGTGTTAAATTTTCAACTCTTGAAAATATGAATTGTCATTACCATTAACTTAAAGGATTATCACAGATACTTTAAATACATACTATGATAGAAAAATAATTTATATATTAATTTATAGTTAAAATTATAAAATTATTCTTAGAAGTGTATTACAAGTGTCAGCCAATCTAGCTTCTAGGGTACACATCTAACACCACCCACCTACCCGATCGTTGCAGCCCCCCACACCCTACGACTCCCCTCCGATGCCCACCACCTGCGGCTCCACACCCGAGCCATCACCGCCGCCCCTTCATGCCCCATGCATACCCATCCACCCCCCGCCCAATCGCGACCCCCTAGACCCCCTCAGCCCCTACACTGCCCATGTACCTGACTATCATGGCCCACCACCCCATGCGGCTCACCTCCGCTACCCACCACCCACGACCCTCCACCCGATCCATCTCTGCCACCACTCCATGCCCCATGCAGCCTCCCTCCGCCTCACACCACCTGTCCTGTCATAATTGCCCCTCAGCGTCCCACCCCTAGGGACCCCCTAGCCCCAATGGCGCCGACCCTCCACCTCCCACCACCAGCGACCTCCATCAGGCCCATCAACCACTATGCATGGCCTACAGCCAACATCGATCCTCTGTGCCCCGTCGCCTACCATCGGCCACCATATGGCAACACACATGGCCCCCAGATCAAAAAGAATAAATTAAAAATAAAAAAAATCTAACCCATGGCTATTCGGAATTGAATTAAGTTACCTTTGATCGATTAAAGCATAATAGCAGCGGCAATGGTGTTGACAATGGTGGCAGCAATGACAGTAGCAATGGGAGCGACATCGGGAAATGTGGTTGTCAATCAATGGAAGCCCAGGAGGAGGGGGAGAGAGAGGATGAGGGGGAGAGAGAGGATGAGCGGGAGAGAGATAGGAGAGGGTTTCGGGTCGAGAGAGGGAGGGTTTTGTGGGAGTGGAGGATAGATATTTAAAGGGCTTTAATAATGAAACTATTTGCGACATAATTTTTGTCGCTAAAAGTCTTATTAGTGATGGAACAAACATTTTTGTTGGTAATATTGGTTATTTATGATGAAAAATTTCATCGCTAATAATTTCTGTCAAATATTTTACTAAAAATTTTTTTTTCTCCTCAAAAAATAATAAAATAAGTTATTTATGATGGAAATAAATTTTTATTGCTAATAATTAATTATTTATGATGACTTTTTTCATCATAAAAAATTTCATCACTATTAAGCAGTAGAGAATAAAACATAAAAAACTTTAAGTCTTTGCAACGTAATATTTCCATCATAAATACTAATTATTTATGATGAAAAATATTTTTTATCATACAAAATCAATTATTTGTGATGAAAATATTGTTTCATCATAAATAATTAGATTTTTTATGATGAAAAAATTCTATCGCTAATTATCCATTGCAAATACTTTAACTAAAATTTTAAATTAAAAAAATAAAATATAGACTATTTTAAAAACTAAGAAAAAGCAAAAATACGTCGTGCGTGGCCAATACGATAGGTTTGAGGGGTGCGAGCGCATCCATTGTTAGCTAGCCCATAAGCAAATTAATATTTTTTTCTAAATTTTAAAGAATTAGTATTCTTTTAAAATTAAAATTTTTATTTTTTTTTAAATATTATATAATTTTAAATTTTAAAGTCCATCTTCATCATTTATTATTTAAATAATTATCATGCAAGTACCATCATAAAATATCGTCTTGATCAGATAGCTCTAGTTATGCAGATCGAAAAAAATTAATTTCAATAGTCATAAATGACCGCATGATAATATGATAGATAAAAATCATTAATCAATTTAAAAATTTATAGTGATGATCTCTGTGATATTTATAGCACACAAACAAAATTTTACTTCAATTAGATATAATTATCATAGTCAATTTAGCACGAAATGATTTAGACAGTTAAATGAAAAATGAGTAATTAAAATGCTAATTGATGTATATTTATTAGATTATTTATTTAGATAAATGATCTTTGCTAATAGTTTAATCATTTCTACTGTGGTGATCATAAAAAATAAATCATGTATATATAAACTATCTAAAACTACACATCTTCTGATGCACATTCTTAAAGTTCTTAAGCGATTATACTTACACTTTTGTAAAACATACTTAACATGGATGATTCATATACACAAAATTTAGATTTTACAATCACCACTATACAGACGATTAAAATAGTAGCAAAGATCATTTGTCAAAAAAATATCTTATAATCGAACATCGTTTTACCTTTTGATCACTCATTTTTTATTTAACAATCTAAATCATTTTGTATTAAATTGACTATTATAATTATATCTGATTGAAAAAAAATATTGATAGTATACTATAAATATTACAGAGATCATCATTGTAAGCTTTTAGATCCATCATTAATTTTTATCTATCAGATCATTATACGGTCGTTCATGATCATCGAAATTAAATTTTATCGATCTGCATAGTTAGAGCTACCAGATCGAAGAGATATTTTATGACGGTGCTTGCATGATAACTACTTAAATAATAAACAGTGAAGATGGATTTTAAATTATAAAATTATGTAATATTCAAAAAAAAATAATTTTTTTTAAAAGAATACTAATTTTTTAAAAATTATAAAAAAATATACTTTTTTTACTTGCAGACGAGCTAACAGTGGACGAGCTTGGACCCCTCAACCCTGTTGCATTGGCCATGCATGGTATATTTTTGCCCTACTTTTATTTTTAAAGTAGTCCATTTTTTTTAATTTAAAACTTCGCTCGACCATTTGCGATGGAGTATTAGTGACAAAAACTTTTCATCGCAAATAATAGATCATTTATGATGAAAATTTATTTTTTATTGCTAATAATCTATTATTTATTATAAAAATATTCCATCATTAATAATCTATTTTTTATTTTTTAAAAATTATTTATTATCGATAGCTTATTAGCGATTGAAACTTTCCATCATAAATAATTGATCATTTATGATGAAAATATTTTTACTATCACTAATGATCTATTATTTATGATGAAAAATTTTCATTGCTAATATTTTATTTTTTTTATTTTTTTTAAAAAAATATTTATTAATGATAGCTTATTAGCGATGAAAATCTTCTATTATAAATAATAGATTATTAGCGATAAAAAAAATATTTTCATCATAAATGATTGATTATTTATGATGAAAATATTTCATCGCTAATAGTCTATCTTTTTATTTTTAAAAAATTATTTATTAACGATAGCTTATTAGCGATGAAAATATTTTATTATAAATAATCGATCATTTGCGATGAAAATATTTTTTTCATTGCTAATGATCTAGTACTTATGACAAAAAATTATCATTGCTAATATTCCATCTTTTTTATTTTTTAAAAATTATTTATTCCATCTTTTTATTTTTTAAAAATTTTTTCATTGCAAATAATAATATTTTGTGATGGAATTTTTTTCGTCGCTAATAAGCTTATTTGCAAAAAAAAAATTTCATCATAAATAAATCCATCGCAAAAGATCTATTTTATTGTAGTGACTGGATTGACCCAAATGGCTAGGTAAATGAGATCGGTAAAAGAGATATGTCATTAACTTGATAAGAACATATTTAGATCGAGTAGCTCTCAATTAAAAACTAATCGATCATATCTGTCAAACTTATCTTAGACACTAAATTATCAAACCAGAATCGATTGGGTTAGCCTATAATCTAGGCTCGAACCGTGGAGCCAATTAGGTCTTAACTTGATCGACCATATGTGACTGTGAGTCGATCTTGATCCAGACTTAATCCTATTGGACTGATCAAATCTATGTACTCTTGATCCCACTTAATTAACTCTTAATTCAGTTTGATCAACTACTAGACTTAATTGAGCTATCCATATCTGAATCTAAATTTATGAAAGTATCTTAGATCTAAAAATTCATAATTTTTAAATTTAATTAATTTCATAAACTTAATTCTTAATTAAATTAGAATTCATAAATAAAATATGCATAAAAATCCTAGGATTTTAGGATATAGGATTTTGTAGGAAATTAAATTCTGATTTTTGATTAAGGACAGACACGTAGCACCCCTACACACCATAAGAGCATTTCATCGAATGAAAAGAGAGGGCCTTTAAATCCTTCTTACCCTTATGACTGACCAGTTAAGGAGAATGCCTTAATGAGATATTAATCTACACTATAACACTATCAGATCTATAACATATATCGCATATATAATTATTGGTCTAACCTATATATGCTTTGCATACATCTCATGTATCAAAATTTAAACCAATATATGCATGTTTCAGATCTGATATATCTGATATAATATCTAAAAAATAAAATTTTAAATGATCATATCATATAAAATTCTATTCTAGATAATTCATAAAATAATTCTATAAACCTAGTCTAGACATGCATCAAATATATCTTATATATTAATTAAAATTTTAATCTACTGATTTTAGATCTAATCACATCTAATGTAATATCTAAAATTATTAATATCAAATCATAAAAAAAATAAAAATCAAATCAAAAGTTGATCTGAAGAACTGCAAATGCAGCTCTGATACCAGTTGTAGGAAAAATTAGATTTTTCCCGCCACAAGATTGATTTGATCTGATTAGATCTATAGTAGAATTTTAAAAAAAAATTCTATAAATCTAATCAGATATAAGAGTTTTTAGATCTAATCCATATGATCTGATATTAAAAATAAAAAGTAAAATAAATCAGTAACAACCTTTGTTACCTGTTTAGGGTAAAATGTTATCCTGATAATGATCTGGTTACTTGAAGCTCTGGATCTAGTCACACACATGTCTAGTCTTTACCGAAGACCACTCAAGTTGGTTTTGGAAGTCTTCACCTACTGGATCTCATGTCAAAACATCAGATTTGAAATCTTCTGGTCGATCCTTCAAAACAACTTTCGAAGGCGATGCTTTCGTCTCACGAACTAGTTGTCTGATTGCCTGATCTTTGCGCCAAACACTTTAGAACTTATGCTGGATTTGTGCCCAACTCTTGGTTGTGGAGAAGAAGGAGAGGACTAGAGGGAGATGGCATGGAAGAGGAGAGGGAGCGGCAGCCTTTAGGCATGGTGAATGGATGCATATAGAAACCCTAGGGTGCAGGGGTTCTTATAGAAGTCCTTATGCCAATTTAGAGTCTTGGTTGATCAAGTAATCAAATTACTTGATCAACTTAGATTTTAATTTGACGTTCCATGCCAAATACCAAGTTTCTACCTAGTTTTGTTGCCCAAAAATCCCCTATAATTGCTGCATAAAATAGATAAGGAAGATAGGTTGGTGTTGGGATTTATCTCAAAGGACTTTGAATCACATTCAAATACTTTGACCTGATCAAAACCATTTTGAACGGGTCTCTTCCCTTATCCAAATGGGGTGCATGCCTATGGGGACGTGTGTCCTTTCCTCTCTCATCAAAACACATGGGGGTGTGTGCCCTTAGAAAATCTCCAGGGGATGCACACCCCTTCTCTCTTCTTTCCTGCATCCAGGTCAACTATATATTGACCCTTGTCCTGACAATTTAAAAAATTGATAGGTCTAGTCCTATTCCCATTCGATGGATTAGGACAAGCCTAGATCAAACTTTTTTGACCAAGACAAGCTCCAGTCAGACCAAGATAAGATTTTTGGGTGAGCTAAATCCAATTTGATTCAGTCAAGATGAACCAAAATGACTATATATAGAAGGAGCATATTAGGCTTAATCATGTGCTAGCATGATTTTCTTGAATCTAATTGAATCTAATCCAAATCAATCAAATTGGATTAGCTCAATTAATGACATCCAAATTCAAATCCTTGTTTATGTGATCCAGTTAGGTTTAGCTATGTATGATAATGAGATATATCGTGATCTCTATTAATGATATTATCGAAACTTCTTTCGATGGGCCAGAATTCTTTCGGTTCATCCAATTAGAATGATCGATTATCAACTAATTTCTTTCAAAATCCATCAATAATACCTATAGTATATGGTAGCAACCCATCAGAACCGAATGCGAATCTCTTGGTGCAGCTACCTATGTGATTGAGTTTCTCTATCATGAGCTCTAATAGGATTAGGGTTAAGGTGAACTCGTCAAACCCAACACTCCATCATATGATTTGAATTATTTGATTTGAGTTTGAAGTGAAATCCTAATAGAAAACTTTTTTCTATTATTTCACACTGTCATGGCCATGGGCTTAAGGACTCGATCTCATGATCATCATAGGACTACTCCTCTACTGAGATTGATATATTTCATCTTGGTACGATCCAGTTCCTATAATAAACATGCTATAGCCAACAAGCACCTCAAGATTTTGAATAGTTAGAAGATCGAGTTATGGTGTAATCAAACTATAATACATTCAATGTGAACTACCGATGCACCTCAAGTCTAAGAACCAGATATACGGCTATAGCATCGAGCTTAATCATCGACAAGAAGATAGACTTCCTTATAACTGCTTGAGGTGGTCACGCTTAGTGCTCTCATTCTCAACGAATACTTATACTCTCATTTCGGTATCTCTACACCATAGACTCAAGATCCATCTATCCTAAGGAAGTGATCGTACACTGATCTTCCGAATCAATCATCATTTTCTTGATAATCTTGCGATCGAAAGCAGTTTATAAGTTAATTATGAAAATACATGTCTTAAATTTTTAACTCCTGAAAATATGTTTTATCATTTCCATTAACTCAAAGGATGTATCACAGACACGTTACACATAATGTGATAGAAGAAAATAATCTTTTACTAATTTTAAATCAAAATTATAAAAATGCCCTTAGAATGTGTATTATAAGTGTCAGCCAATCTGGCTTCTAGGGCACTCATCTAACAGAGCCATCGTCAAGCTGATTTGTGATGTGTATTAACGTCGCTAAAGGCCAATTTATGCATCACCAAAATTTCTTTTTCTTGTAGTGCAAGTTGAATCATCCGAGCTAGAGCTTGCATTTGTTATTAGGTTAGTTCTCGTTTGACCAAATCGAATAATCTCAAATTGAATCTTATAGCAGTTGTTAGGTCGGTTCTTATCTAACCAAGTTGAATTATCTTGAGCTGGAGCTCATACTTGTCGTTAGGTTGGTTCTCCTCCGACCAAGTCAAATAACAATTCATAGAGATCTTTCTTAGTTGGCCAAGATTAACTTCGACTGGATCGCTCTGAGTTTGTTGCATCTTGGTGGAATCCAAAATGGATTTTTTTTGTTACCTTTTTAGAGGGAAGCATCCCCCTACTTGGCATTCTACTGTGTTGCTGCCAAAATTTGGTCTGGCTTAAGACCATTTGGAGGGCGCATTATTTGATCTGCAATGATGAAATACAATTTATCTTAGAGTCGCAGATCTACGTATCAAAAGAATGAAAAAACTTGTCGGATTGGCTCAGATCAAGCCTTTCGATGCTTAAGTCAGATTGGACTTTGGAAGAATAGGAATAATATGATTAAAATAAAGAATTTAGTATAAAATATTATCCTATATTTATTTTCTTGGTTTTGGATGATCTTTATCTCTTTTTACTTCAACTTTTTGGGCCTTCTAATGAGGTCGATTTATTGGACCTTCTGATAAGTCGACTTACTCGATCTTCTGATAAGTCGAACTTACTCAGCTTTCTAGTGAAGTCGACTTACTCGACCTTCTAATAAGGTCGAACTTACTAGGCCTTCTAGTGATTTGCTCGGTCTTCTGATAAGTCGAGCTTATTTGGCTTTCTGATGATGTCAACTTACTCAGCCTTCTAGTAAGGTTGAACTTACTTGATTTTTTGATGAGGTCGGACTTACTTGACTTTCTAGCGAGATCGACTTACTTGATCTTTTGATAAATCGGACTTGCTCAGCTTTCTGATGAGATAGATTTATTCGATCTTTTGATGAGGTTGAACTTACTCGACTTTTTGATGAGTCGAACTTATTCGACCTTCTAGTGAGGTCAACTTACTCGATCTTTTAGTGAGGTCAGACTTACTCGACCTTCTGATGATATCGACTTACTTGACTTTTTGATGAATCGAATTTATTTGGACTTCTGATGAGGTCAAACTTACTCGACTTTCTGATAAGTCAAACTTACTCGGCCTTCTGGTAAGGTTGAACTTATTTGGCCTTCTGATGAGGTTGGACTTACACAATTTTCTGGTGAGGTTGACTTACTCAACCTTTTGATGAGTCGGACATGCTCAGCCTTCTGATGAGATTGAACTTACTCGACCTTTTGATTAGTTAACTTACTCGGCCTTCTAGTAAGATCGACTTACTTGGCCTTCTGATGATTTTCTCAACCTTCTCATGATCTATTGACTTGAAAGAAGGAAAGAAGAATGCATGATGGATGAGAGCTTATAAGCCTCTCACCATGAGAATTTTGAGTTGTGGAAGTCTCTCCCTTTCAAAGTTTGCCTTTTTTGGGGTTTCTTGGCCTTATTTATATAGATGTGGAAAAAGGATACATTGAAGTTGGAGATGGAAACCAAGGGATAAGACATTATTCCCTCATTATAAGCCATCACCTCCTTTCTTTATTGAAATTAAATTTGCCATAAAAATCCTTCCATTTTTGGATTTCTTTTAATGGTAAAGATGTAATTGCCTTTCATATAATTACTTGCCACTTGTTCATGAATGATAGGGAGGCTGATGGATATTCCATAACACTCTCCATCCTTAGATCAAGCAAAATCCATCATTAAATCCTGATCATCTATGTTGGGCATGATGCCGTGATTGAGCAAACCTACTATGGTATGGATTGGGGCTACATCCTTTATACAAGAGAAGAAACAAAATAAAAAATAAAAAATAAAAGGCTAAGAGCTTAGTGCAACAAGCAGCATGAAATGCCATAGCCAAATCTATCCTCCAACCAAGGAATGCAAGATTCACACAGAAAAGTATGACCAACCAAAGGGCCAACTCTATTATTTTTAGGTTGTATTTGATTCATGATGAATGAATTGGAATAAAAATTGGAACTTAGCTAAATTTCTTGATGCATTTGGTTCATGACTGGTGTTGGTGCAGAATCTGGTTGACGCCAGATCGAGCTGGAGCAGAGAAAGAAGAGATCGCCGTTGGTGACCTATAAAATAAAGTCCCATCTAAAGTCGGTGGTGGTGGCTTTGATAGGACCCTCCAATGATTAAGTCAGCTCTTCTGGACAATAAAAATGGAGTGCTCAAGAAAGAGTTCGACAGAATTTTGGAAAGCAGAAGAGAGCTTAGAGAAAATATATCTAGAGGGTCCCATTTTATAGATGGAGCTTGATTGATAGTGACGGCCATACCGTTCAATAGTGGGCCGCTTAGAGCCATGTGGGGTTCGGTACGGAGAGGAAGGTATCATCAGACTAATAGTGACAGCCATAATCGATCGATAGTGGGCTGCTCGGGGCTGCATAGGATTCGCTATGGAGAGAGAGGTGTTGTCAGACTAATAGTGACCATTCGTCAAGATTTAATAGCCATAGTTCGAAGAAAGCAGGCATTGATTGGTGAAGAACTTTGACATATATCAATTTCAAAGGAGTTCAGACTCTTAAAGAAAATACGTCTGGAGGGGATCATCTGGAAGAAATACTACTTGAATTTTAGAAGTAATCCACTGGAGGAATCCAAATAAAGTTTGGCTAAAGAAGAAGTTCGGAAGGAGTTTGGCTCCTATTGGCATTCGATTAAAGGAGAGGTTCGAAAGGAGTTCGACTTCGAAAGAAATCTGACTGAAGGAGAAATTCGAAAGGAGTTTGGCTCCTGGAGGTATCCGACTGAAGGAGAAGTTCGAAAGGAGTTCGACTCTTGTAGGCATCCGATTAAAGGAGAAGTTCGAAAGAAGTTCGGCTCTCGAAGGAATCCGACTGAAGAAGAGATTCGGAAGGAGTTCGACTCCTATAGGCATTCGACTGAAGGAGAGGTGCGGAATGAGTTCGGCTTATGAAGGTATCCGACTCCCAGACCTCGGCTCCTGAAGGTATCCGACTGAAGGAGAAGTCCAAAAGGAGTTTGGCTCCTGGAGGAATTCGACTGAAGGAGAAGTTTGGAAGGAGTTTAGCTCCTGTAGGCACCCGACTGAAGGAGAGATTCAAAAGAAGTTCGGCTCTTGGAGGAGTCTGACTGAGGAAGAAGTCTGAAAGAAGTTCAACCATTGGAGAAGTTTGACTGAGGCTCGGCTACTGAGGAGTTCGATCGACTGAAGGAGTTCGACTAAGGTTTGATCGTTGGAAGAGTTCGGCTGGGGTTCGATCACTGGAGGAGAATTTTTGATCGAAGCGCTTCCATGATTATCAGTTGCATTAGGCTAAGCATCAAGCTAAACTTCGGTGGGAGTGAAGTTTATCTCCAATAATAGTTCTCCCCACTCTCGAGTTCGAAATTTAAAGGAAGGAAGTACAAAAAAGATGACTACCGAAGTTCTCTTTCGAGCTCTATATCAGTTCAGATTGAAGCTCGGAGGAGATCTTATCTCCAGCCAAGGTTGAAGTTGAAGCTTGGGAGAGATCTTATCTCCTATTGAAGCGTTGACGTTGAAGTTGAATTTCGGAGGAGATCTTATCTCCAGTCGAGGTTGACGTTGAAGTTGAAGCTCGGAGGAGATCTTATCTCCAATCGAGGTTGACGTTGAAGTTGAAGCTTGGAGAAGATCTTGTCTCCAACTGAGGTTGAAGGAGATCTTATCTCCTGTTGAAGGATTGGAGCTCGAGAGAGGTCATATCTTCAGCCGAGGTTGATGTTGAAGTTGAAGCTCGGAGGAGATCTTGTCTTCAATCGAGGTTGATGTTGAAGTTGAAGCTCGGGAGAAATCTTATCTCCAACAAACGTTGACGTTGAAGTTGAAGCTCAGAGGAAATCTTGTCTCAAGCCAAGGTTAAAGGAGATCTTATCTCCTATTGACGTAGAAGCTTGGGGGAGATCTTATCTCCAGTCGAGATTGAAGGAGATCTTATCTTCCATTGACATTGACGTAGAAGCTCGGGGGAGATCTTATTTCCAGTCGAGGTTGAAGAAGATCTTATCTCCTATTGACGGAGAAGCTCAGGGGAGCTCTTATCTCCAATCGAGGTTGAAGGAGATCTTATCTTCTGTTGCATTGACGTTGAAGCTCAGAGGAGATCTTATCTCCAGCCGAGGTTGAAGGAGATCTTCTCTCTTATTGACGTTGACGTTGAAGTTCGGAGGAGATCTTATTTTCAACCGAGATTGAAGAAGATCTTATCTCTTGTTGACGTTGAAGTTCGGAGGAGATCTTATTTTCAACCGAGGTTGAAGAAGATCTTATCTCTTGTTGACGTTGACATTGAAGCTTCGGGGGAGATCTTATCTCCAGCCGAGGTTGAAGGAGATCTTATCTCTTATTGACGTTGACGTTGAAGCTCGCGAGAGATCTTATCTCTAACCGAGGTTGAAGGAGATCTTATCTCCTGTTGACGTAGGAGCTCGGGGGAGATCTTATCTTCAGTTGAGGTTAAAAGAGATCTTATCTCCTATTGGCATAGACGTTCCAGCTTGGGGGAGATCTTATCTCCAATCGAGGTTGAAGGAGATCTTATCTCCTATTAATGTAAAAGCTCAAGGGAGATCTTATCTCCAGCCGAGGTTGAAGAAAATCTTATCTCCTATTGGCATTGATGTTGAAGCTTGGAGGAGATTTTATCTCCAACCGAGGTTGAAGGAGATCTTATCTCCTATTAGTGT
The DNA here is from genome assembly GCA_006176705.1 of Cocos nucifera. Classification (NCBI taxonomy): domain Eukaryota; kingdom Viridiplantae; phylum Streptophyta; class Magnoliopsida; order Arecales; family Arecaceae; genus Cocos; species Cocos nucifera. The sequence goes on from QRFJ01000317.1 coordinate 1,588,463, forward strand.
AGGAGCTCAGGGGAGATCTTATCTCTAGCCGAGGTTGAAGAAGATCTTATGTCCTATTGGCATAGACGTTCAAGCTCGAAAAAGATCTTATCTCCAGTCGAGGTTGAAGAAAATCATATCTCCTATTGACGTTGATGTAGAAGCTCGGGGAAGATCTTATCTCCAGCCGAGGTTGAAGAAAATCTTATCTTCTATTGATGTTGATGTAGAAGCTCGGGGAAGATCTTATCTCCAATCAAGATTGAAGGAGATCTTATCTCCTATTGACATTGACATTGAAGCTCAGGAAAGATCTTATCTCCAGTCGAGGTTGAAGGAGATCTTATCTTCTGTTGACGTAGAAGTTTCAGAAAAGATCTTATCTCCAGCCGAGGTTGAAGGAAATCTTAACTCCTGTTGACGTTGATGTAGAAGCTCGGGGAGATCTTATCTCTAGCCGAGGTTGAAGGAGATCTTATCTTCTGTTGATGTTGACGTTGAAGCTTGGGGAAGATCTTATCTCCAGCCGAGGTTGAAGGAGATCTTATCTCCTATTGACATAGAAGTTCGGGGGAGATCTTATCTCCAACCAAGGTTGAAGGAGTTTTATCTCTTGTTAACGTAGAAGCTTGGGAGAGATCTTATCTCCAGCTGAGGTTGAAGGAGATCTTATTTTCTGTTGATGTTGACGTAGAAGCTCGGAGGAGATCTTATCTTCAGTCGAAGTTGAAGGAGATCTTATCTCCTATTCACGTAGAAGCTCGAGGATGATCTTATCTTCAGTCGAGATTAAAGGAGATCTTATCTTCTGTTAACATAGAAGCTCGGAGGAGATCTTATCTCCAGCCAAGGTTGAAGAAGATCTTATCTTCTATTGGCATTGATGTTGAAACTCGGGGGAGATCTTATCTCCAGCCAAGGTTGAAGGACTTCGACTTGCTCATGTTAGGATGAGGTTCTCCTTCTATTTCTAATATAGCCACTATTGATTGCTTCTTCCTTATCATCACGTAGTTTTTGCACCAAAAAATAATAATATTGAAATGGAGGAGTTTTATTGAAGGAAAATTACTGGTAGTACATTCTCAGATTTTCTGAATTTCAAGGTCGTGGAAGCGTTCTTCCTTCGAGCTCCTTCAGGCGATAAGTTCTGGGCTGGATGACCTCCTCTATTTCATATGAGCCTTCCTAATTCGGGGCAAGCTTCTCCTAGATCTAAGGCTGAGAGATAGCGGCTCGCCGAAGTACTAAGCCCTCCAGAGATAGTATTGATGATGTCGAGAGACGGCCGATCTCCTTGTTGTTCCTCCCTCATTGGTGGTTTTAGCTGCAGTAGCACCCTTGGCCGATCTACTCTTGTTTCAGGCCAGCGTCTGAGAAATCAACCCAATCGGCCTCTCCTGATGAGCTCCTCGATTTTGTCTTAGAGTTGAATGCATTCTTCAGTGTCATGGCCATGGTCATGATGGTAGAGGCAGTACTTGCTTCGATTGTGCTTGTTTGGGGGAGATCATAATTCTTCTGATCTCAGTAACTGATTCTTGATTTCCATCAGAACTTGAGCTTTAGGAGCATTAAGAGGGGCATAGTTGTGGAATCTTCCAGGGGGAGAACTTCTTCGCATCCTTCTATCGAGGCTTCTTTGATGACGAGCTTGAGGAGGAGTTCGGGCTTGCTCGCACTTGGGGGGGTCCGTGAGCGTGGTCGAACTTCATTCAGCCCTCCATCAGCGGTGGGTCTATGTCATTCTTCTGCGGCTTCCTCATCCTTCAACTTGAAGGCTTTTTCCGCTCGGACATATCCCTCAGCCTAAGCTAGTAGATTGGTAAAGTACCTAAGGTACTTCTCTAGAAAGAATAACAAATCATTCTTCTGGAGGCCGTCCTTGAGTGCGGCCATTGCAATAGACTGGTTAAGGTTCCAAATCTCCAACGCAGCAGCATTAAATTGGGTGACATGAGTTCGGATAGATTTTCCCTCGTTCTGTTTGATATTCATCAAAAAATTCGAACCTCGATGGGGACGCCGACTGCTAACAAAATGAGCCACAAACTGATGGCTCATCTGGTCGAAGAAGAAGATCATACCTGACTTCGACATCGAGTACTAGTTTCTTGCTACTTCCTTTAAGGTAGATGAAAAAGCTCGGCATAATATGGCATCTAGTGCGCCATGGAGTAGCATCATGGTTCGGAAGGCTTTCAGATGATCGATCGGATCAGAGGTTCCATCGTAGCTTTCAAATTGGGGGAGCTTAAAGTTTGGCAGAATAGGCTCTTGCATAATTCGGAGAGAGAAAGGGAGATCAGTGCAGACGCCGTCATGGTGAACCGGGACGATGTGACGGAGTCCCTCAATCCGTCAGTCCATCTTCTACAGTTTTTGATCGAGGACGTCATCTCGATCGCAAATCTTGGAAGGCTTCCGACTGTGGATGGAGAAGGTCCCTTTCGTAGAAGAATCATGATCCGAGCAAGGATCTTCTACTGTCTGTTTCTTCTTTCCAAGGGCAACGGGTATGCTAGCCCAAGTGCTCTTCCTTGGGATCGATTTCTGACATCCCGATGGTGGGTTTTCTGATGAAACCGCCATCGGGGACTACCGCATGGCCTGCACCATTTTGGTGAGGCCTTGAACCCATTGCATTAGTAGGTTAAACTGCTCCAGGTCTACCACGACCGTCGGTGGAGGAGGAGGTTGAAACACTGATGATAGAGCAAGAACAGATGGATCTGGCCCAGATCTGATGGTAGAAGCGGTAGATCTCTGGGTAGTCGTCCTTTTTGGAGGTATTTCTTGGAATTGAGAGAAAGGATGGAGATGAATCTTGAAGAAGAAGATCCACAGGGCCGACTGAGCACTCCTTTAAGAATAAGGGTACCTAGGAAACAGAGGTCCCTTCCTTTAGCACCAATTCTATTGGTACAAAATTTGGTTGATGCCGGATCAAGCTAGAGAAGAGGAAGAAGAGGTCGCCGTCGGTGACCTACAAAATAAAATCTCATCTAAAGTCGATGGTGGTGGCTCCGACAGGACCCTCCGACGATCAAGTCAACTCTTCTGGCCAACAGAAATGGAGTGCTTAGGAAAGAGTTTGACAGAGTTTTGGGAAGGAGAAGAGAGCTTAGAGAAAATATATCTAGAGGGTCCCTTTTTATAGACAGAGCTTAATTGATAGTGACGGCCATACCATTCGGTAGTGGGCCACTCGAGGCTGCGTGGAATTCAATACGAAGAGGAAAGTATCGTCAGACTGATAGTGACAGCCATAACCGTCCGATAGTAGGCCGCTCGGGGCCGCTTGGAGTTTGCTACGGAGAGAGGGGTGTCGTCAGACTGATAGCGACCGTTCATCAAGATTTAATAGCCATAGTTCGGAGAAAGCAGGCGTTGGTTGGTGAAGAACTTTGACATATATTAATTCTAGAGGAGTTCAAACTCCTGAAGGGAATACGTCTGGAGGAGATCATCTGAGAGAAATATTACTTGAATTTTGGAAGTAATCCACTGGAGGAATTCGGATGAAGTTTGGCTGAAGGAGAAGTCCGAAAGGAGTTCGGCTCCTGTAGGCATCCAACTAAAGGAGAGGTCCGAAAGGAGTTCGGCTCCCGAAGGAATCCGACTGAAGGAGAGATTCGGAAGGAGTTCGGCTCCTGGAGGTATCCGACTGATGAAGAAGTTCGGAAGGAGTTCTGCTCTCGGAGGAATTCAACTGAAGAAGAGATTCGGAAGGAGTTCGGCTCCCGGAGGCATCCGACTGAAGGAGAAGTCCGGAAGGAGTTCGGCTCCTATAGGCATCCGACTGAAGGAGAGATATGGTAAGAGTTCGGCTCCTGAAGGAGTCCGACTGAGGGAGAAGTCTGGGAGGGGCTCGACCGCAGGAGGAGTTCGGTTGGGGCTCGGTCGCTGAGGAGTTTGGCCGGCTGAAGTAGTTTGACTAAGGTTTGGCCCTTGAAAGAGTTCGACTGGGATCCGATCGTTGGAGAAGAATTTTCGATCGAAGCTCTTCCATGATCATCAGTTGCATTAAGCTAAGCATCAGGCTGAATTTTGGTGGAAGTGTGGTTTATCCCCAATAACTGAAATCGAATTTAGAATCTGAATCAAAATAAGATTTATATTAAATAGAGAGGTATTTTAAAAATTAATTAAATAATTTTTTTAAAAAATAATATTTTAAATAAATTTAGTCAACAGAAATTAAATTTTAAGAAAATGGATATTTCTATTCTCCTCTGCAATTGAAATGGACAAGAAACTTCCTCTCATTAAATGGCGGCTGGAGCATACGTCCCTTTGTTTCCATTCCCATCCCGCGATGACTCCCCTCAACCAAACGTATGTTACGCGTTAGTCAAAAACTCTCCCAGACATCACGTCCTCGCTGACCGCACTGTCTCCCATACCATTCCTCCCGCACCATTCTCTCTCTCTCTCTCTCTCTGTTTTTTGAGAGAGAGAGAGAAAGAGGGAGGCAACGGCCACCTAGTTTTATTGAAAGGTAAGGGTTTTACACGAGCTATTTACAAATGAAACAGTTGATGTTAACCCTGCTGCCTTTGGTGAACAAAATATACGAGTCCAAGGTTTTAGCGCAAAGGCACAGGGAGTAGGCAGCCTGTTGAGTGCTGAGATTGCTACCTAACGAAGGAAAGAGTTTTCCACAGTTCTATTCCCAAAACCACAACAACGTGCACAGGTGGATAACCATGAAGGATCTAAACCTTTCCTCCAGCGTTGATGACCCATTTATTTTTAATCTTGCAGCATTCTGGAACTTCCGTAGCATCGTCTTGCCACCTCCGGCTTTCCAAATATGTCATGTGGTTAGGTGACGGACTTTATGTCTAGTTTATAATTGCCACCATTTCCCTAACGATACATTCTTACGTACGTATCTCCAGGTATCCATAGAAATCGAGGATAGATTTGAATATATTAATGGCAACTGCTGTCTCGCCAACCGCCCTTTATAACAACGCTCTCTTCTGCACGTAGTCTATAAATGTCCCTCCGCCAGTGGCATCCCCTGCGAGTCTTAAGCTCTTTAATTTCCTAACACCATGGAAGCAAAGCGCCTGACCACCAATCCCATCACACCGGCCGGCTTCACCCTCTTGGCTCTCCTTGTCTTCACTTCCGGCTTCCAACAACAAGCCATTGACAAGCTTCACAACTTTGAGAGGCTCGTACTCAACTCCGTGGTCGGCCCCGAGAGCCTTGCCTTTGATCACTTGGGTGGAGGTCCCTACACTGGGGTCTCTGATGGTCGCATCCTTAAATGGCAGGGCCAAGGCCTTGGTTGGGCTGACTTTGCCGTTAATTCCAAGCATAGGTAACAAACAACGTAGCTAGCTTCTTTGAAACAGATGCAGAGACTAACAAAAAAACGTTTCAAACTAGAGGTCCATTTTTTGCTTTGTTAGCAGGGAGCGAGTTTGTAATGGCTCCAGCTATACTATGTTGGAGAGCGCATGTGGAAGGCCATTGGGTTTGCAGTTTCACAAGGTGACAGGCGATCTCTATATTGCTGATGCCTACTTTGGGCTCCTAGTCGTCGGGCGGAATGGAGGGGCGGCGACGCAGCTCGCAACGAGCGCCGATGGGCTGCCATTTAACTTCACTAATGGTTTAGATGTCGACCAGGAGACAGGGGTGGTGTATTTCACAGACAGTAGCAGTAGATTCCAGAGGAGGTGCCTAGTTCTGTTTCCCTAAGACTTAATAATAAACAGTTATTTTCCTAAATTTTCATGCTAAATAATTGTTTAGTTATATTTTCCAGTTAAAAAAATGGAAAATAAAAAGTCAAACATGCGAGATGAATTAGGTGCACATGGCCTGAAGGTAGAGATAATGCATGACGGTTATATTTTCCCCTATATTTTCCTACTCTGTTAGGGTGAGTGGCAGAAGCTTGCCAAACTCTGAACGATGGGTCAGCATGGGTCTGAACTATGGATCCCGTTAAGATCTAATGCCAGACTGGCGACGCTCAAGCCACTTCAGGTATGGATGTTCTGTACATGTATGGAACATATGCCCAAATGTAAATGAGCATTGCTTGGCGTATGGGATAAGAAATTCTTGGGTAGACTTAAATTCTTGGATAGATTTAGTCTGTCACACGTGCTGTAGACAAAGCCTATAAAAAGATGCTACAACAACATATATCAGTGTGTTGTTGAGTGGTAAAACAGCAGCGTGTTGAAGTGGTAAAATTATTAAATTCAAAGTACTAATATGGCACCCTTTATTCGCTTGTCTACAAGACAGGCCGGGTTGTATCTTTCGGGCGAAAGAAGAATTCACCTTCCTTCGTATGGATCCGTTGTTGGATCGCTACATGATGATTGTTTCAAGATCTATACGATTAGATGATTGAGTGCTTTGAGAACTATGTAGCACATGATCCAACAGTCGGTGTTGTATATATGAAAGATACAATCCGAACCTTAGCGTACGTGGAATGAGTGCCTAGCCAGGTGATTGTGTACAAGTTCGCCTCTGCGTGGTGTACAAGTTTGGTAGGTCTAGTTCCTAAATCCTACAATGACCAGACTTGATTTTGAAACCAACTTAATTGCTTGATCTGGATCAAAGGACCATGCTTGTGCTCCCAAACCTAGGCATGATTCATAAACACGCACTAGTTCTTGACCTGCAAGCTTGGAGCTAGCTTGGAAGCTGGCCTGACTTGAACCCAACTCAAACCTAGCGGAAATTTGCAGCTAAGGCGTGGCTCACCATTGTTAATATTAGATCAATCCTCTCTAGGTTCAAATCTTGGACCTACCAATTGAGTCAGGCCTAAGTCGGTGATCATGGATTCATTGAATAGTTATGACTTCTTGTGATGATTTCTTAAGAGATGAGGCTTTCTTCTTCTTGTAGGGACTACCTATTGGCTGTGATCACTGGAGACGCCACTGGAAGGTTGATGAAATATGATCCCGAAACCAAGAAGGTGACGGTGCTCATCAGAGGCCTCGCCTTCCCTAATGGGTTGGCGATAAGTAATGACAACACCTTCCTTCTTATTGCCGAGACCAGCACTTGTAGAGTTCTCAAGTACTGGCTGCAGGGGCCGAGGACCGGAACCATCAAAGTCTTCGCAGAACTCCCCGGTTACCCTGACAACATTAAGAGGAACCCGAGGGGAGAGTTCTGGGTAGCACTCAACCAGAACAAGCTTCAGTTAAATGGCCAAACAGCCCCAGAGCAACATCCAGTGGCATTGAGGCTGAGCCAGGAGGGAAAGGTGTTAGAGGTGCTGGTGGGAGGGGCAATGACCTCCATAAGTGAAGTGGAAGAGAACGATGGAACTATATGGTTTGGTTCAGTAGACATGCCTTACGTTGGTGTTTATAAGCTTTAGTCCATTAAGCTTTGTTTGTAGTTGGAAACTGCTACTACTGAAAGATATATTCGTAGTGGTTTTTAGTTTATTAGGATAAACCCAGAAGCCGGGATTGCATTTGCAAATCAGGTCTTGATTAATGTTATTATCTTTGATTTTCTGTTTGGATGTCTATGTAGTAGCATTCCAGCCGTTCTCTGGATGTACTGAATATCATGCTTAAATCTACAAGAGTTTATTTTCTTGAGAAATTTACAAGAATTAACCTCGCAAGTACCTGCATGAAGTGTGGTGAGACCTCTCTGTATAGCATCATGAAGCTTATAGCTCTGGATCCTATAATTCTACCAAGTGGTGTTGAACGGCTCATTCTACTCAAAATTTCCATATTCTTACGAGTAATACCGTAGATTAATTGTCAAAGTTTATGTTAAAGCATCCAAAGAGGCCATATTATAGCTGTTTGGTGTTGGACGGTAGTCCACCAACCTGTGAGGCACCCGACCTTAGGAGACATTGCTCCACCAAAGATGACAGTACAAATGATCCTTATTCCACTCGCTTCATGGAGTGACATTATCGGTCATGCACCAATCTCTCTAGCAAGAGCTGTGGTGTCGACATCACCGAGTGGTGGATGCCCAACCCTTCCAAAAGCACCCATCACTTCGGGGTTTCACTTATCATATGGAGGTTAGCAATAAGACAAAGCCCCTCATCGGTACTTAATTGATGACTCATTAATCTACTCTGCTTTTTCATCAATTATTCTGTTATACAGAATATGCGAGAAGCTCCTGGCACGCACAAATTCTACTGATATGCCAGTTTATTGCGGTAGTATATATTTCCTTCATTCGCTACACCGTAATTATTTTTAATACATCAGGACTTTGATGGCTAATGGCCTGATAATTTTGGCACACCTTCCTCTATAAAAGATAGAAAAATATAAATAGGAAAAGAACTCTCTCAGTAACTCATTTTGAGACTCTGGCTCTCATTTTTTTTGAATTTTTTGGACTTTCAAGAAACCTCTGAGCCTCTCTCATCATCTTCTTCTATTTATCAATTCTTTCTTTCTAATTGCCGCTAATTCAATTATCAAAGAATCTTCTATCGGAAAATCTTTACCCATGTTGGAAAGAAGCTGCAACATTTGGTTTACACAGTAACATGGGGCAATGCAGGAGCGGTCACAATACCACGTTTTATTGTTGTGATATTTATGTAGCAGTCCCTTTGGACTAACGAAATATCTCTGTTGACCACCGGGACTATAATTTTGGATCCAAGTCACATATACATATACATACATACATACATATATATATATATATATATATATATATATATATATATATATATATATATATATATATATATATACACACCACCGGGACTATAATTTTGGATCCAAGTCATATATATATATATATATATATATATATATATATATATATATATATATATATATATTAGTTAGATATTAAAGTAGAGAAGCTACCAGTAGAGTCTCCATCCGTCACGTATATAAATTTTTCTTATAAGGTAAACCGCATGTAATTCTTCCTCGTTCAATGCCATAGTTAAAATAGAAAGACCATCTTTTTATTTAATTCTTTCGAAGACGGTAGGAATCGGGAGGAATTATTTCGTCTGGGTGGGGTGAAAGCGGAGGAGGCCCATCCTCCCATAAATTTTATTTAAATATGTTGCAGTCCCTTTGGACCAACGAAATAACTCTGCTGACCGGGACTTTAATTTCGGATCCAGATCACATCTAATATATATATATATATATATATATATATATATATTAGATATTAAAGTAGAGAAGCTATCGGTAGAGTCTCCATCCGTCACATATATAAATTTTTTTTATAAAGTAAACCGCATGTAATTCTTCCTCATTTAATGCTATAGTTAAAATAGAAAGACCGTCTTTCTATTTAATTCTTTCAAAGACGGTAGGAATCGTCTGGGTGGGATGAAAGCGAAGGAGGCCCATCCTCCCATAAATTTTATTTAAAGACCGAGGGGAGCAAAAAATGATAAGAGGCCACGCCACCACATAAGAAAGAAGAAGGGGAATTAAGAGCCAAGCAGCAAATGCAAGGATTCTCTCTTTGGAATATTCCTAACGGCCAGATCACGTTATTATAATTTTAAAAAGAAGAAAAAAGATGGAAAAAAAAGAACAATGAATTAATTTAATGATGGTAATGGATGATAGATATGGGAGAAGGGGAGGGAGCAAAAGAAAATATGATGATAAAAAAATAGTACATGTGGATGACAGATAGGATTTTATGATATAGACATTATTGTGATCATATATCTAAATTTGATTCATCGAATCCAAAAAAATTATCAAATCGTATTTATTTTAATACTGTCATACTAAAACAGACATTACTTTTTCATCAAGTGTTAGAATCACTATTATGATCCTAATTCAGAAAACTCTTTTCGTGCACTACGAGCCTGATTGCTTCGCCATCACAGCTAATATCGGAGCAAAATTCTATTATTTGACATATCTATGGAAGCCTGAAAGAATATTAGATGAATTAGGATTTTTTTTCTTTCCTACTTTGTGTCCTATTTTGAGTCAGTTAGAATTTTTTTTCTATAAATATGGCTTTTTTGGCTGACGTTGTAATCAGTTTAGTTTATTTTCTCTGTTATTAATCAAAAACTCCATAAGAGAGTTTTCTTCTCTTTTGCTGTTTTCTTGTTTTGCGCATTTTCATCATCTTCCCCATCTAAACGTGGCCTAGACTGCATCAGCTCTCAACGAATCCTTGAGCAACGATTCTTCCCTGCAGTCTTGATGGCGGATGGCATTGGTGGCTAAAAGTGGAAACAAACAACAACCCATACGATAGTAGTTTATAAAAAAATCACGTTGTAGAAACGGAATATGATGATAGAGTACGAATATTTAAGAAGATAAATGATGGAACTGACTACTTGTCTTACGCAGTTAGAAGATTAGAATGCAAGATTTGAGGTTGAATTAGAAGATCGCAGATCTGACAGTGAATCTTCAAAATTTGAAAACTCCTATAGGGGTATTTCAATCTTCTAGCATAAAGATCATGGTGATTCATTCAAGCAACCAACCTACTAGTATGATACTATCAAGATAGATCTTCTTGAATATTTGGATAGTCTATAAATAGAGGTGTTCCTTAATTGGATGGATCAGATTGAATACATTTTTGAATATAAGGAGGTACCCGACGATAAGAAAGTGAAGCTTGTCGTCCTGAAATTGATGGGATGGGTTTCTGTCTGGTGGCAATAGTTGAAGAAGGGTAGGAAACGTAGAGGCAAGCTGGAGATCCAAAATTGAGAAAAGATGAGGAAGACATTAAGGGAGCAATTTTTGTCCTTCGACTATATGCAGATCATGTATCAACACCAATAAAATCTCCGACAAGATTCTATATCCATGAATGAATACACAAAACATTTCTACCAAGTAGTCACTAGAAACGACCTGACGGAAAGTGAAGAGCAGATGATCGCGAGGTACCTTGGTGGCTTAAGACAGCAGATCTAAGATGTCTTGAGGCTCCACTCTTTATGGATGGTCAAAGAGGCATACGACCTTGTTGTAATTACTGAGGAGCAGTTACAAAAAAAACCTATACATAGATCTGATCCTCCTCTACGAAGCAACCAAGTGTCAGAGAATCAGAGGCACATGCAGTGTAATACGACTTCTACCCCTCCTGTTTGTGGTGTAGTTGATATAAGGTCCTCGAAGCCAGCCCTAGCGGGATTGTTTATGCTAAGGTGCTACAACTATAGTGAGATCAGGCACACGTGGAGTGAGTGCAAAAAGCCTGTTGGATAGCTCGAGAAGTAGCTGTTGACCGAAGAAGGAGACAAAAAATTTGACGAGGATCAAGAGCCTATCCATGATGAAAGGGGAGAAGAAAAGAATGATTCCTCTTATTTGGAGATAGCAGAGAGGCTCTAGTTGTTCGAAAGAGCCTATTTATTTCCAGAAAGGAGGAAAAAGAAGACTAGGGGTGGATCAATATCTTCCATACCTACTGCATCATTGGAAAAAAGTCTGCAATGTCATCACTCATCATCGATGGAGGTAGCTGTGAGAACGTCATTTCTTAGGAGGCCATCATAAAGCTGAATCTAACAACTAAAAAGCATCCTCAGCCTTATAAGCTGCCATGGTTCCAGAAAGAGAGTGAGGTGGTTATTGATAGTTGCTGTCTTGTATTGTTTTTCTATCGGACAGAAGTACTTTGACAAAGTTTGGTGCAATGTCGTAGACATGGATACTTGTCATTTGCTTTTAGAGAGGCCATGGTAGTATGATCGCAATATTACTTATGATAGTTGCTGAAACACCTACTTGTTTTGGAAGGATGGTCAAATGATTACTCTAGCACCAATGAAGGAGGAACTACCTAAATTAAAGCCAGAGACCAGCATCAATCTTCTGATGAAGCATGCCTCCTTAAAGGAAGCAACAGAGATTGGCTACTTCTTGGTGGTGGTAGAGAAAGATGAATTGGTTGAGTGAGGAGTCCCATCCATGGCTCCTACAAGGCCTTGACCACTCTCTGGTGGATACAGTCTACAAGTTTTATGCGCTTATGGGCCTACAGTAATAGTGCCAACATAAGCAACCATGGGTAATGATTATTGGCAAAGAGGTGATTTGTCAGAGGGTGAGGAGATTTCTAACTCGAGGACAAGTTTCTTCCAACCTAGGGAGGATGACATAGACATCATTATGGCTAGATATCTGGATTTGATAGACCAAACTCGAAAGGGTATGAAATCAACCTGGTTGCATCAGACCCTGCATATTTTGACACTATCACTTTAGAATGGGTATAACTTTCTCATTTGGTATTACAATCGCTATTATGATCCCAATTCGGAAAGCTTTTTCCATGCTCTATGAGTTTGACCACTTCATCATCACAATTAATATCGGAGCAAGATTCTATCATTTCACAGGTCAAACGGGAGCCTGAAAGAATCTTAGATGAATTAAAACTTTTAGTTTCTTTCCTACTTTGTGTTGAAGTCCTATTTTGAATTGGTTAGAATTTTTTCTCTATAAAAATAGTCCTTTTAGCCAACATTATAATCAGTTTAGTTTATTTTCTTTGTTATTAATAAAAAACTACAGCATAAAGTTTTCTTCTGCTTTATTGTTTTCTTGTTTCATGCATCTTCATCCTCTTTCCTATCTAAACATGGCCTAGGTTGTGTCACTTTATCTCGCCTAAATCATTTAAAGATTCAGAAATATCTTTCTCCTTTTAATGAGTTTTTTTATATATATGTACCTTGATAAACATCCAAATATGCATGAATATCCTCTAAAAATTCATATTTGTATGTATATTCTCATAAAATTTTATTTTTGCATAAATACCCTCCACATAATGATACTACTAACACTATGAACTAAAAATATATATTTTAAGTTAACAATCAATAAGAATTACGAAATCACATATTTATCCCTGGATATGGGTAACTGGTTAATAGGTTTGGATGGAACCCACCCAACCTATTATCTTTCTCTTCTCTCCCTATCTCCCTAACTTCATTCCTCCCGATCACCTGGCACCCCTAACTCCCTAAGCCCTAAACCCTTGCCTTGATTCTCCACCACTGCCTTCATCATCGATCCCCCCATCATAGGAGATCTCATTATCGCTATTCTGTTCCATGACCGGATGGCCCTTGAAGCCGCCATCAATAATGCCAACCACCTTCCCTCAACTCTCTTTTCCACCATCGGCATCCCTCTTCCCTTCATCGAAGGTCTCCTCACCATTGGACTCTATCCCTCTCATTGCCACTCCCAAGGATAAGAAATCGAATACTATAAAAAAATAGAGTATCAACAACGACTTTTTCGCTATCACTAATAATGAATATTAGCGACGAAATTAGAGACGATAAAATTACCTCCTGTAATAATAGTTTTTACTGACAACTTTCGTGACAAAAGCATAGCCATCGCTAATAACGTTACTAGAAACGGTATTAGAGATGACAAAATCACCATTGCTAATACATCAAGTATTAGCGATGGCAGATAAGCCATCTCTAATAGATCTATTTATAGATAACTAATTATGATCAAAATTTATTCCATTGCTAAAAGTTATTAATTATTAGCAATGGCTAAATTGGTTATTAGCAATGGCTTTATCATCGCTAATATAATAACCAACGGCTTTAGTGACGAAGGTTTAGCCATCGCTAATAACTAGTAAAATTTTTTTAATTTGATGGTAATCTTATTAGTAATGAAAAATATTATTAGCGATGGCACTACTGTCGATAATAGTATTAGTGATAGCTACGGTAATAATTTCATTGCTAATATTTATTCCTATTTCTTTTCTGAACCTCTGACTGTCGGATCCCATTTCTCTGAGCCTCGGGCTGCCTCCCAATGCAAGACCTTGGTCGCATCCCACCTCTTCGAGCCCCTGGTTGCCTCCCATCTAGATATCTTTGGCCTGGCCCTGGCCCAGCTCGAGAGTAGGCCCGATACTGTTGGCCCACATACAATCCAAAACCAGCAATGCTGTATTCATAAAGAGACTATGATGACCGTCTGATGCGTCTAAAGAGTCTGGAGAGAGAAAGAGGTGATACATTTCTGTTCTTATAGTTACAAGGCAAGCTTGGATGGTCTCTTACATCGCAAGCAATCGCTTGTAGCCACTTAATGATTAAAGATGCAAATAAATTTGCAATGCCTTATTTTCTAATGGCAGATTTGAGCCTTCTTCTTTATCTTTTTTTCTTATTTACTTTGTTGGTCTTTAATTTAAGTACTGTTTTCAACTAGTGATAGTATTTTAGGCCGGACTCGAGTATGGATAGGGCTCGGCCCAACCCAGCCCAATTTTAGTCCTAACTATGATAAAAATTTTAGATAGCTAATTTTTAATTAATGATCCTTATTAGAATATATTACATTTTCTAAATCTCTTTTTACCAACCAATAATTATTCCATCATTAAAAAAATTATTAGCAATGAAATTTTAAAATTTTACCAATGGCAATCGCATCACTAACAAAAAATAATTTTATTTTTTAAATTTAATTTAATTATTATTAGTGATGGCAGGATACTTAGATGATAAAATATTATTGCTAAAAAATAAAAAAATAATTTTTTAAATATATTTTTATGATTATTAGTGATGAAAAAATTTATTAGGGATGGTAAATTATCATCTCTACTAAAAATAAATTTAATTTTTTTGATATATTTTTATAATTATTAGCAACAAAAGAAATTATTAGCGATGGTATTATTTCATCGCTAATAAGTAATTTTATTTTTTTAATATATTTTATAATTATTAGCAATGAAAAAAATTATTAGCGATGCTCTCTTGCCATCGTTAATAAATTTATTTTAAAATATAATTATTAGCGATAGAAGAAGATTATTAGAGACCATATTTTCTCATCTCTAATAAATAATTTTATTTTTTAAAAAATATTTTTATAATTATTAGTGATGGAAGAAAATTATTAAAAATAGTTTCTTTCTATTGCTAATAAGTTTATATTAAAATATATTTATTAGTAATGGAAGATAATTATTAGCGATGGTAATGTATCGTCGCTACTAAATTTATTTTAAAATGTAATTATTTATGATAAAAAAAATTTATTAGCAATGATAATTTATCATCGCTAATAAATTTATTTTAAAATATAATTATTAGAATGAAAAAAATTATTAGCGATGGTAATTTGTCATCGTTAATAACCTTTCTATCCTTGTTTTTTCCTATCGCATGCCCTCAATTTTCCCAAACCCACCGCACTTTTATTTTTCATCCCTTCATCATGTTTTTATCCCCCACCGTGTGCCCTCCGATCCCCCCGCCACCCCCCTCTCTCTCCTACCCTCCGATCCCCCTGCCATCCCCCTCTCTCCCTTGCTTCTCATCTCCCCGAACCCTCAGTTGCCTCCCTGAGCTCCGATAGCCTCATCCTGGCTCCCCCTGGCCTATCTCTCCCCGACCGTCTCCCCTGACTGTACTGGCCTAACTCCCTAGCATACCTCCCTCTGACCACCTCCTGCCTCCCCGAGCCCTTGCCACCTCCCCGACTGCCCTTGTCTTGCCTCCCTCGGCCACCTCGAGCCCCCAGCCATCTCCCCCAAGTTGCACCCGGCCCGCCTTCCATGGACCTATCTTCTCTCGGTTGCCTCCATAAGCCTTATCCCCCTCTCCCTAGTTGGCCCCAGCCCACCTCCCCCTGGCTATCTCCTCCTAGTTGCACCGGCCCACCTTCCATCGACCCACCTCCCCCCAGCCACCTCCCCAAGCCCTAGCTTGCCTCCTCCGACTGCCCCTAGCCCATCTCACTACAAGAAATAAGAATTTTGCTGATGCAAAATTTACCTATTTTGCATAGGTAAAGAGGACAATTAGCTGCGCAAAAGGATAAACGTTGGTAAAATTGGTATAATTAGGTATGCTACAGATCCAATATCATCAAATATAATTAGCCACATAAACATAGCATCGACATTTAAACTAAAGCATCGATAATGGATGATCTTAATTTTTTAATATTTGATAAATATTTATCGATGCTAAATTTGTATAGGTAATAAGAATAACTACCTATGCTTAAAGATTACATAAGTAATTGACCTTATTGCCTACGTTTATTTAGCATCGGTAAAGATTTTTTTTATTAATTTTTTTTTATTTTTATAAATAATTTTTGATGCTAAACTAACGTAGGCAATAAGGCCAATTACCTATAGTTACATCTTACGTAGGTAATTAGGCTTATTGCCTACGCTAAATTGGCATCGACAAATATTTTTTTTTATTAATTTTTTTAATTTTATAAATAATTTATCGATGATAAATTAGCATAGGTAACAAGACTAATTACTCACACTTAAGCCTTCCATAGATAATTAGGCTTATTGCCTACGTTTATTTAACGTCAAAAAATATTTTTTTATTAATTTTTTTTATTTTTATAAATAATTTATCGATGCTAAATTAGCATAGGCAATAAGATGAATTGCCTATGGATAATAGTTATGTCGGTAATTAGCCTTATTGCCTACGTTAATTTAGCATTGGTAAAGATTTTTTTTATTAATTTTTTTTATTTTTATAAATAATTTGCCGATACTAAACTAACATAGGCAATAAGGCCAATTGCCTATAGTTACATCTTGTATAGGTAATTAGCCTTATTGCCTACGTTAATTGAGCATCGACAAAAAATTTTTTTATTAATTTTTTTTATTTTTATAAATAATTTATCGATGATAAACTAACGTAGGTAATAAGATCAATTGCCTATGGTTACACTTATGTAGGTAATTAGCCTTATTTCCTATGCTAAATTGGTGTCAGTAAATATTTTATTATTATTTTTTTTATTTTTATAAATAATTTATCAATGATAAATTAGCATAGTAATAAGACTAACTATCCATGCTAACATCTTCCATAGGTAATTAGGCTTATTGCTTACATTTATTTAACATCGATAAATATTTTTTTAATTAATTTTTTATTTTTATAAATAATTTATCGATACTAAATTATGTAGGTAATAAAATAAATTACCTATGGATCATGGTTACGTTGGTAATTAGCCTTATTCCTATGCTAAATTAGCATCGATAAATATTTTTTTAATTAATTTTTTTTTATTTTTATAAATAATTTATTGATGCTAATTTAGCATAGATAATAAGACTAATTATCTATGCCTAATTCTTGTATAGGTAATTAGACTTATTGCCTATGTTTATTTAACATTATAAAATATTTTTTTATTAATTTTTTTATTTTTATAAATAATTATTGATGGTAAATTACGTAGGTAATAAGTGTAATTACTTACGATTCAATTTCTCATAGGTAATTTCTATTACATATGATTAGTTATCGTCAGTAAATATTTTTTTATTTTACTTATTTTTTATTTTATTTATTTAAAATATTTACTGATAGTAACTTAGCATAGGAAATTAGATTAATTATCAAAGTTTATTTTTTCATAGGAAATTAAGATCATTATCTACGATTCCTTTGCATCAAAAAAAGTTTTAGCAAAATAAATAAATAAATAAATAAAATAATTAAAAGTAAAACCATTTGTTGATGTTAAATAGCATAGGTAAAGATTCTTATTACCTACGTATGTCTTTACCATAGGCAAATAAACTTATTACCTACGCAATTAAGAGCATAGGCAAATATTGAGTTATTTTAATAATATTTTTTATAAATAATTTATCGATATAATTTTAGAATTTAAAATTTATCTTCATCATTCATTATCTAAATAATTATTATTAGATTATCATTACAAAAGTCCATCTCCATCAGGTTGCCCTAGTTATGTCGATCAATAAAATTTGATTTCGATGGTCATGAATGATTGCATGATGATCTAATAGATAGAGATCACTGATGGATCTAAAAACTTACAAAGATAATCTCAGAGATATTTATAGCATACTATCAAAATTTTATCTCAATCGGACATCATTATCATAGTTAATTTAGTATGAGATGATTTCAATCGTTAAATAAAAAACTAGTGATCAAAAGATCAAACAGCATCCGATTATAAGATAATTTTTTTAGATTAATGATCTTTACTAATACTTTGATTGTTTATATGTTGAAGATCATAAAATTCAAACCACATATATATGAATAATCCAAAACTTTATGTTTTTTTATACTAATTCTTGAGATTGCTAGGTAAATATACTTATATTTTTATAAGATCTGCTTAACATAGATGGTTTATATATGTATGGTTTAAATTTTATGATCACGGCCGTATAAATGATGAAAGTAGTAGCAAAGATTATTTATCTAAAAAATCATCTTAATCGAACGTTGTTTGGCTTTCTGATCACTCATATTTTATTTAATGGACAAAATCATTTCTTACTAAATTGACCATGATAATGATGTTCAATTGAAGTAAAATTTTGATAGTATATTATAAATATTACCAAGATTATTGCTATAAATTTTTAGATTCATTGGTAATCTCTATCTATCAGATCATCATGTGGTCGTTTCTGACCGTCGAGATGAATTTTATTGATCGACATAGTTAGAGCTTTAAGATTGAGGCAGACTTTTATGACGATACTTTAATGATAATTATTTAGATAGTGAATGATAAAGATGAATTTTAAATTTAATAATTATATTTATAAATTATTTATAAAAATGTAAAAGCTAATTTAAAAACTAATGAAAGATAATTAAGTTATTATCGATATAAAATAATCATTGAAAGATGAACTTTTAACAACATAAGAAATCATCGGTAAACATAATAATTACCTATGTTAAAGGCTAATGTAGGAAATTTATCTTATTTTTGATGTATAGTTTTCATCAAAAATAATTTTCTAAATATTTTTATTTTTAAATTTTAATTATATATTTTGCAAACCTAATTTTAATTTTAAATAAACTTTTTTTGATATTTTCTTATCATCGATAAATGCTTATTTTGCGACAAAAATGTTGCATTGGTAACAATTTATTAAATATCTTTTTATTAAATATTTTAATTCTTATTAAACTTTTTCAACATTTCGTCGATGTCGAAAATAATTTTATTACCTACATTTTTCTTAAACATAGCTAAGTCAAGATTTGCCGATATTACTTTGTGTTAGTAAAAAGTTAATTTTTTGTTAAATATTTTTTGACATTTTTTATTCATCGATAATTAGTTTTACCGACGTAAATTTATATCGATAATTTTTTTAAAAAATTTATCATCCCACCCTCCATGCATTTCGTCTCCCACCCCCACCATCCTATTTCTTCCGTTCGAATCCTCTCCGCTGGATACCTCTTATTTTCTCCTTCTCTCTTTCGATCTCTCTCACCATCAATGGTCCCCGCCTCCACCTTCATCGCTGTCATCGCCATCTCTACCGCCATTGCGGTGCCGCATCATTGCCATCACTGCTGTGCCATTGCCCTAGAAAAGATAAAACCCTTTTTTTTGCTTTTGCATCCTTGGGGAAGGGAGGGGGTGGGGTTGGTTGTCCGAGAATGGAGGTAGGAGAGGAGGGGCGGGGTGGGACGGAGGGGAGCCATGGGCCAGGGTGGGGCCAGGGCCGGGAGGTGGTGATAGGTACCCTAGGGGTGGTGCGGGGGCAGAGGGGAGGGAGGCACAGACAGAAGGGAGGAGGGCGCGGTTGGCGATGGTGATCGATGATGGAGATCCGAATAAGGTGTGGGTGTGTAGCGATGGTGATGATGCGATGGGTACCGAGGGATGGCTTTGGGGTGGAGGGGAGGGAAGCACGGACGGAGGGGGAGGGGGGTGAAGGGGCGGTGGTGATGGTGGGAGGGGGCGTAGGGGGCGGTGGTGACTGTGGGAGGGAGGCGTAACTAGGGGGCAGTGGTGACGGTGGGAGGGGGATGCAGGTGCCGAGGGGGAAGGGAGGAAGGGGTTTTTTTAATCTTTTTTCTTAATTAATTTATTTATTTTTAATGCTTAAAAATAGAAAAAAAATAAAAAAATAAATAAAGTAAATAAAATAAAATAATATATCTTATAAAATATTTAATTATATTTTTAAAATTAAAATAATATATTATGCATACATATATATTATTTTTTTTGCATATGTACACACACATACATATCTATATACATACATATATACATATATATATAATTAATAAAAATAATTTATGATTCAACTAAAATAATAGTTTCTAATTTACCTTGATCCTCGTATTGTTAATTTTATGAAGTATTTCTCTCTGATGCTCTTTTCAATGGTAGATCTAGCTTGTTAAGACTATATTCTTGATTATTTGCTTTTAGTTATTAGTTATATAAATATTTTTTTTTATTTATAAAATTTATTATATAAAATATGAAAAATATTCATATTTTAGAGAAAATTCTATGAAAATATAGAGTTATCCCTTTTTAATAAATTAGGATACCATTTCTGAATGTATGTTCAGAGATGGACCTGAAATTGCATGCATTGAGCCGTAGATTTCCATTCAAGACTTGATCTTGATTAAGATCGACTCTTGGATGCTCCAATTTTGGGCATTTTGAAAAAGTTTTAATCTTATTATTATTATTAATCGATATTTTATTTTGTTATGTGGTGTTCAGTAGTTATCTCTCATATGTTCTCCAGGTATATATTGGATAGAGTGCATAGGCACCGTATTCACATCATATACTTAGAGAACCATGAGGAGATACTGTCAAAATTTTTATAATAATGGAACAAAATATTGACTAATAATAATAATAAGATTATTTTTTTAAGAAAGGGATAGGGCCATACCTGTTAGAAATGGATAGGATTATGCATTCTTAAAACCTTATTAATAACATGTACTTTAATGGTAAATATTTTTTATGGATAGATGAAAAATATCGATAAGAGTTGGATGAATGCTCGCTCTATCATCTTACCTGAATATCGATAAGGTATTAGAGATTTTATAAGATTTGTACGTTCAAGAGTCGATGATCCCAATAGAATCAAATGTCCTTGTCGAAGATGTCACAACAATTACTTTCAGCCTACAGATATAGTATTAATATACTTGTTGAATTAGGGTATGGATAGAAAGTATACTATTTGAGATTTGCATGGAGAAAGTAGATCTACTAACATAAGAGACTAACATATGGATCAACAGGCTGAACCGATTGGCATTAATGAGATGTTAGATGATTTATATGAGGGGGCATATTTTGACAACTCTTCAAAGAGTACGGATAATGCAAATGATGGATATTTTAAAAAACTCATAAGAGATGCCAATGAGCCATTGTATCCAAATTGTAAGAAATTTTTGATGCTTGAATACTTGATAAAACTGCTCCACGGTAAAACCATGTTTGGTTGGAGTCAAAAGTTGTTTGACTTTATATTGAACTTAATCAAGGAGGCATTATCAGATGGTGAAAACTTCCAAAATCATATTTAGAGGTAAAAAAGTATATGCGTATACTTGGACTGGGTTATACGCCAATTCATGCATATAAGAATGATTATGCATTATTTTATAAAGAGCATCAATACTTGGATTGTTGCCTAGAATATGGTGAGTCAAGGTATGCTGAAGATTCTGAAAGAGGTAAGAAGCGGTCTCACAAGATTTTGAGATACTTTTCATTAACATCAAGACTTCAGAGACTTTATTAGTTATCAAAGATCACTGAGGCGATGAGATGGCATCATGAGATGTGAATTTCTGAGGATAACATCATTAGTCATCCAGTAGACTCTATAGTTTGGAGGGAATTTGATAAATAATATCCTCAATTTGCTAGTGACCCATGCAACATTCGTCTTGGCCTAGCATCTGATGGTTTCAATCCATTCGGAAGCATGAGCAATGC
The DNA here is from genome assembly GCA_006176705.1 of Cocos nucifera. NCBI lineage: Eukaryota > Viridiplantae > Streptophyta > Magnoliopsida > Arecales > Arecaceae > Cocos > Cocos nucifera. The sequence goes on from QRFJ01000317.1 coordinate 1,610,251, forward strand.
TTACAGTATGTGGCCAATTATGCTAATGCCGTATAATATTGCATCATGGAAATATATGAAAGAGTCATTTTTATTTTTATCATTGCTTATTTCTGAACCTAGAGCTCCTAGTAATGAGATAGATGTTTATCTATGATCTTTAATCGATGAATTGAGAGAACTTTAAGAGATTGGTGTTGAAATATACGATTCAGTTAGTAAAAAAAACTTTCAATTGCATACGATGATAATGTGGATAATTAATGATTTTCTAGCATATGACAACCTATCTGGATGGAGCACAAAAGGATATTTGGCATATCCAATTTGCAATGGTGATAGCTGCTCCATTAGACTGAAGCATGGAAGAAAAATTGCCTATATAGAGCATCGTAGGTTTTTACCATCCAATCATTCTTGGAGAACCCATCAGAATCGATGCTTCAATGGAAAGTCAGATATGCGTGGGCCACCTTGTATAATGAGCGGAGATCACATATTGGCACAACTAGAGGCCATTTGCAATGTTAAATTCGATAAAATTTTTGAAAGTCACAAGCAAAAGTGTAATGAATCAGAGTTAAACTGGACGAAGCGAAGCATATTTTTTGAATTACCTTATTGGCAACATATCCTACATCATCATAATTCGGATATCATGTACATTGAGAAGAATATTTGTGATAATATTATCAGGACACTTCTTAACATCAAGAAAAAAATAAAAGATAATCCAAATTCTCGGCTAGACCTGGAAAGAATGGGAATACGGCATGAGTTGCACTTGGTGCCCCGTGATGGTGGAAAATTCTTAATGCTAACTGCAAGTTATATATTGCATGGCAATGAGAAAATTTTTTTTTGTGAGTGGTTAAAATCGTAAAGTTTTCTGATGGCTTTGCCTCCAACATTTCAAGCCGTGTAAACTTGAAAGATAATAGTATCTCAGATATGAAGAGTCACGACTCTCATATACTGTTGCAGCATCTTATACCTATTATGATGCGTGGCTTCTCCATCGTAGAGGTACAGAATGCACTTATTGAATTGGATATTTTTTCTCAAGAATTATGTTGTCGAAAACTTCAAGTTGATATACTTGAGAAGCTTCAATCAGATATTGCCCTATCGCTGTGTAAGCTAGAAAAAATGTTTCCACCACCATTTTTTGATATTATGGTACACTTGGCTATTCACCTTCTAAGGGAGGCTTTGCTTGCCAGGCCAATTCAATACCGATGGATGTATCCTGTTAAACGGTAATCATATTACAAAAAATCTAATTTCTTACTTAATTTACAATCATAACAAAAAAATAATTACATATTTTTTATCATTTTTCATGTGTAGATTCTTATATAAATTGAAACAATGTATGTGAAATAAAGCAGGTCCAGAAGGATCAATTGCGGAAGCATATATCTCCACAGAGTGTCTTACATTCTGTTAGATGTACCTTGATGATGTGAAAATATGATTTAATCATGAAGAGCTCAATGCAGATAAGGAGTGGGCCAATATTGAATCAACATTATCTATTTTTAGGATTAATATTCATCCCATTAGTGAAGAAAAGTGCAAACATATAGACATAGAAGAACGTGAGCTGGCGCATTTCTATATACTAAATAATTATGAAAAAATCTATCATTTTATGAAGTAAGTATCTTTACATAATCAATATTATATATTTTTCATGAGATAAAATAAATAATAAGCATGTATTTATTATAGAAAGCATAGAGATGTATTATTGCAAAAAAATAATAGAGATATCGAGGGACAACATCGAAGGAAGTTCGCAGCTTGATTCAAACAACATGTAAGCACAATAATAGTTTTATTCAACTTTTTATTACATGTAATGTGTATATAGTCCAATTTATTTTAACTTATGCGTATATTATTGTAGATGATGTTAATATATCATAATAAAGAAGATGGTGCATCCGAGGAATTATATGATTTGGCATGCCACCTCGATCCTAGGGTTTTGTGTTATAGCTCAAGTATTGTTAGTGGTATGAGATTTCATACAAAGAAGCTTGATATGCAGTGATGGAGTCAAAATAGTGGAATTCTGACATTGAAAATCAATGGAGATAATGAGATTGAATATTATGGTATCCTTTTCAATATTATACAGTTAAGATATTGGTCAAAATGATTTGTTTACCTGTTTAAATGGCAATGGTGGGTGTTGGGGATAAACCCTGCTCCTGCCGAAGTCTAGTTCGATGCTCAGTCTAATGCAACCAGTAGCCACGGAAGAGCTTCAGGGGATGGATCTTAAGCCGAACTCCTTCAGCCCGTCGAACTCCAAGCGACTAAGCTTTAATGAAATTCCTCAGCAGCCGAGCTCCTTCGGACTCCCAGCAGCCGAACTCCTTAGCGGTCGTCCCTCGGTCGAACTCCTCAAGCGGCCGTCCCTTCAGCCGACCGAGCCCCTTCGGACTCCCAGCGGCCATCCCTCGATCGAACTCCTCAAGCGGTCATCCCTTCAGCTGGCCGAGCTCCTTCGGACTCCCAGTGGCCGAACTTCTTGGCGGTCATCCCTCGATCGAACTCCTCAAGCGGCCATCCCTTCAGCCGGCCAAGCTCCTTCGGACTCCCAGCGGCCGAACTCCTCAGCAACTGTCCACCGATCGAACTTCTCCTCGATCGAGCTCCTATCGAACTTCCCAGTGATCGAGCCTTAGCCGTGCACCTCCAGTCAGACGCCTATGGAAGCCAAACTCCTTCCGAGCTTCCTCTTCAGGAGTCCGAACTCCTCCAAAATGGGCACACATCGAAGCCCTTCAACCCTTCATTCGGCCCCGAGTGGCTCAGTATCAAGACAGCTACAGCCATCACCATCAGTCCACCACAAGCGACAGCGATCCGCTATCAGGTGGCGATGGCTGTCACCCTCAATCCGCTGCAGACGGCACCTTCCCATGAGACTGACTCTACCGAACCTCGAGCGACCCACCAGCATGCGGCTACAGTCGTCACCATCAAGCTCTACAATAAAAAGGACCCTCCAGATATGCTAATCTTGGAATCTCTAAACTCTAATCTCTTTGATCTCTAAGATCTCTTCTTCTTCTCCAAGCTCCGAAACTCATTCCCAAGCACTCCATTCCTGTTGGCCACAGCTGACTTGATCATCAGAAGATCCTACCGGAGCCACCCCCCCACCGGCTCTGGATGAGACTTTATTTTGTAGTTCCCTGGCGGCGACCTCATCGACCTCCACTTCAGTGGATTTCGACGATGACCAGATTCTGCATCAACAGATTGGTGCTAGAAGGAGGGCATCCCGAACCTTCAAGATTTTCTTATTCTTAAAAAAGTGCTCGACGATGATTTCTCTCTCTTCGGAGACCTCTCTTCCTCCTCACCAGAGCCCTCTTCCAAAGAGAAAATGCCTCCTAAGAGAGCTTCAACTCGACGATCGGTGGCCTCCGCATCCCGATCCCGTCTAGATCTGTCTGCCCCTGCTTCAGCCTCGGAAACTCAAGTTCCATCCATACCCATGGTAAATGTGGAGTAGTTCAACCTGCTCGTCCGATAGGTCCGTGGCCTCATGGATGCAATGCGGGTCATGCAGCAGCCTCTGATGGCGACTCCACCAGAAAATCCCCCATTCGGATGTCGAAAATTGGCCCCAGAAAGGGGTACTCAGGCCGATGTACCTGCCACCCCTTGGAAAGGGGAATAGAGAGTCGGGGATCCATGTTCGAATCATGGTTCTCCTTTGGAGGAGATCTTTCCCACTTGTAGCCGAAAGTCTCCCAAGATCTGCGATTAGGATGATGCTCTTGATCACAGATTGTGGGAGATGGATCAATGGATTGAAGAGCTCGGCCACGTCGCCCCGGCTCATCATGCCGACTTCCACGTCGAACCTCCTTTCTCCCTCCAGATAATGCAAGAGCCATCCCATCGAACTTCAAACTCCCTCAACTTGAAAGCTACGATGGGACCTCTGATCCAGTTGATCATCTGGAGGCCTTTCGAACCATGATGCTGCTTCACGATACTTCAAATTCCATGCTGTAACGAGCCTTCCCATCTACCTTAAAGGGAGCAACGAGAAACTGGCACTCGGTGTTGAAGCCAAGTACGATCTTCTCTTTTGATCAGATGAGCAGTCAATTTACGGCCCACTTCATCAGCAGTCGATGACTGCGCCGAGGTTCGAATTTCCTGATGAACATCAAGCAGAAGCAAGGGAAATCCATCCGAGCTTATGTAACCTAGTTTAACGCCACAGCATTGGAGGTCCGAGACTTGGATCAGTCTGTTGGAATGGCCGCACTCAAGGGTGGCCTTCAGAAAAATGATTTGCTGTTCTCTCTAAAAAAAAGGTATCCTAGGAACTTCATCGATCTGCTGGCTCGGACCGAGAGACATGCTCGTGCGGAAGAAGCCTTCAAGTTGAAAGACGAAGAAGCCTTAAGGGAGTGGCTGGCAGGCAATGGAGAGCCGAACGAAGTTCGACCGCACTCACGGACTCCCTTCGGCTGTAGGCGGGCCCGAACTCCTCGAGCTCACGAAGAAATGCGAAGAAGCCCTCCTTCCAAAAGATTTCATGACTACGCCCCCCTCAACACTCCTCGAACTCAAATTCTCATCGAAGTTAAGAACCAACTGCCAAGATCAAAAGGATTACGGTCTCCCCCAAACAAGCGTGATCAAAGCAAGTACTGCCTCTACCATCGCGACCACGGCCACGACACTGAGAAGTTCATCCAGCTCTGAGATGAAATTAAGGAGCTCATTAGAAAGAAGCGGCTAGGTAAATTCATTTGATATCGGCCTGAAGATCGGCAAAGGGCATTGCCGTGATAAGAAATGACGAGGTTGGTCACCTCACGGCATCGTCAGCATTACCCTAGGTCCCAGTGTCGAAGCTAAGAGAAGCATGCTCCAAAGTAAGGAGGCCAGCATGAGATAGAAAAAATCATCCACATGAAGAAGCGTGGAGGAATAACGCTACCACGACCCTAAATCACAAAAAATTCGAGAATACATTGCCAGTAACTTTCTTTCAATAAAATTCTTCCCTTTTAATAATATACTATTTCTGGGTGCGAAAACTATGTGATGACAGCAAAAGAAGCAGTTAATAGTCATCATTTTAGGAATAGGAGGAGAACCTCATTCTAACGCGAGCAAAGGCGCCCGCATCAACCTCGGCTAAAGGAGATAAGATCTCCCCCGAGCTACCGGGCCAACCTCGGCTGGAGAGCTTCAACTTTGATCTTGGCCAGAGATAAGATCTCTTCCGAGTGACCATGTCGACCTCGATTGGACAGCTTCAACTTCGACCTCAGCTAGAGATAGGATCTCTCCCGAGCGACCATGTCAACCTTGGCTAGAGATAAGATCTCTCCCGAGCAACAACTTCGGCCAGAGATAAGATCTCTCCCGAGAATTGATCTCGACCAGAGATAAGATCTCTTCCGAGAAGCGACTTCGACCAGAGATAAGATCTCTCCCGAGAATCGACCTCGGCTAGAGATAAGATCTCTCCCGAGAAGCGACCTCGGCCAGAGATAAGATCTCTCCCGAGCGACAACCTCGACCAGTGATAAGATCTCTCCTAAGAAGCGACCTCAGCCCTCGGCCAAAGATATGATCTCTCTTGAGCGACAACCTCGGCTAGAGATAAGATCTCTCCCGAGAATCAACCTTGGCTAGAGATAAGATCTCTCTCGAGAAGCAACTTCGGCCAGAGATAAGACTCTCCCAAGAATTTTCAAGCGATCGAGTCAACCTCAGCTAGAGATAAGATCTCTTCCGAGTGAAGGCCTCGTTCACAAAGAACGAGGGGGGAGAGGCGCGGACGATGGTCCGTATGTGTCCCCACAGCCCGTTAGGAATAGGAGGAGAACCTCGTCCTAACGCGAGCAAAGTCGAAGGCCTCGTTCACAAAGGATGAGATGGGGGGAGACGGACGACGGTCCGAATGTGCCCCCACAGCCCGTTAGGAATAGGAGGAGAACCTCGTCCTAACGCGAGCAAAGTCGAAGGCCTCGTTCACAAAGGACGAGATGGAGGGAGAGGCGGACGATGGTCCGTATGTGCCCCCACAGCCCGTTAGGAATAGGAGGAGAACCTCATCCTAACGCAAGCAAAGTCGAAGGCCTCATTCACCTTAGACGAGATTGGGAAAGATGGACGACGGTCCGAATGTGCCCCCACAGCCCGTTAGGAATAGGAGGAGAACCTCATCCTAACGCGAGCAAAGGCGCCCGCATCAACCTCAACCAAAGGAGATAAGATCTCTCTCGAGCGATCGGGCCAACCTCGGCTGGAGAGCTTCAACTTCAACCTCAGCCAGATAAGATCTCCCCCGAGCGACCGGGCCAACCTCGATCGGAGAGCTTCAACTTTGACCTCCACCAGAGATAAGATCTCTCCCGAGTGACCGTGTCAACCTCGACTGAAGAGCTTCAACTTCGACCTCGGCTAGAGATAGGATCTCTCCCGAGTGATCATGTCAACCTCGACTGGAGAGCTTCAACTTCAACCTCGATCAGAGATAGGATCTCTCCCGAGCGGCCGAGACAACCTCAGTCGGAGATGAGATCGAAGACAACCTCATCCTAAGATCAGATCTCTCTCGAGTGACCGCATCGGCCTTGGCCCGAGATCAGATCTCTCCCGAGCGCCCGTGTTAACCATGACTGCAGGAGAAGAGATCTCTTGCGAGTCAGCCTCAGCTGCTGAAGACAATGTCACCCCCGACGAGCTCATCCTCCAACCTCGATCGTAGGAGATGAGGCCTACTTCAACTATAGTCGAAGACGAGATCTCCCCCGGGCTTCAGCTTCAACATCAACTTTAGCTGGAGATGAGATCTCCCTCGTGCTTCGACCTGAACCAGCACGGAGCTCAGAAGAAGACTTCGGCAGTCACCTTTTCTGCACTCCCTTCCTTCGAGTTTCGAACTCGGGAGTAGGGGGCTATTGTTGGGGATAAATCCTGCTCCTACCGAAGTCTAGTTTGATGCTCAGCCTAATGCAACCAGTAGCCACGAAAGAGCTTCAGGGGATGGGTCTTAAGCCAAACCCCTTCAGCCCATCGAACTCCAAGCGGTCGAGCTTTAACGAAATTTCTCAGCAGTCGAGCTCCTTCAGACTCCCAGCGGTCGAACTCCTTGGCGGTCGTCCCTCGGTCGAACTCCTCAAGCGGCCGTCCCTTCAGCCGGTCGAGCTCCTTCGAACTCCCAGCGGTCGAACTCCTTGGCGGTCGTCCATCGATCGAACTTCTCAAGCGACCGTCCCTTCAACCGACCGAGCTTCTTCGAACTTTCAGTGGTCGAACTCCTCAGCAACCGTCCGTCGGTCGAACTTCTCACTGACTGAGCTCCTACCAAACTTTCCAGCAACCGAGCCTTAGCCACGCACCTCTAGCCAGACACCTACGGGAGCCGAACTCCTTCCGAGCTTCCTCTTTAGGAGTCCGAACTCCTCCAAAATGGGCATACGTCGAAGCTCTTCAATCCTTCATTCGGCCCTGAGCGGCTTAGCATCAAGACAGCTATAGCCATCACCATCAATCCACCACAAGCGACAGTGATCCACTATCAGATGGCAATGGCTGTCATCCTTAATCTGCTGTAGACGGCACCTTCTCATAAGACTGACTCCGTCGAACCTCAAGCGGCCCGCCAGCACGCGGCTACAGCCGTCACCATCAAGCTTCGCTATAAAAAAGACCCTCCAAATATGCTAATCTCGAAATCTCTGAATCTCTAAACTCTAATCTCTTTGATCTCTAAGATCTCCTCTTCTTCTCCAAGCTCCGGAACTCATTTTCGAGCACTCCATTCCTATTGACCAGAGCTGACTTGATCGTCGGAGGGTCCTGTCGGAGCCACCCCCCCCGGCTTCGAACAAGACTTTGTTTTGCAGGTCCCCACGGCGACCTCATCGGCCTCCACTCCAGTGGATTCCGACGATGATCAGATTTTGCATCAATAGTGGAATATCAGCAATAATAGGATGGGTATTCATAAAGATGCATACTTCACAAGCATCAACTTTGTGAGAACATGGTATCAATCGGATCCTTTCATACTTGCTAGTCAGGCAAAATAGGTATTATACCTTAAAGATATGAGATATAAGGGTGAATGACATATTGTACAAAAGATTGCACCAAGGAATATTTATGACATAGATGTTTGTTCTGAAATAGAAATAGATGAGAATTTCTTTCAGGAGGAATAGAATACAGCTGACTTGGAATAGTATAGTATCAACATTGGAAGCACATCTCCTCTAACTAAAGATGATGTGCAATCCAATAATATTGATGTTAGTGAATTAAATCTAAACGTGTCGGAAGATCATGATGATAGTGATGACAACTTCATAACTGATGAAGAGGAAGATTATACATTGATGGATTATGATGATGAAGATGTCGATAATCCTCCTGATGAAGATACAGACATTGATTGATAATATGTAATTTTTCAAGAAACTCATATGTCTTAAATTTCATATATCATTTAGTATTGATATAATTTTTATCAAATATTATATTATCTCTAATATATTATTTGATACAGATATGGCACTAGGAGGATGACGTTGGAGGCTTGCACGAGGAGATGCCGATGCATCGGCTTCTCTTGATGATCAGGCGGTCATACTGTCTAGTCCAGGTTAATTTTATATATTATAATTTTTTATATTTAATTTACTTTAATTTTTTATCATTTATAAATAACTGATTTTAAGTTATGCCACTAGGAGGATGATTTGATGGGGGGATCGACATGGAGATGTCGGTACCTCTTCATCATCTCAACAGCATACTATTGGTGAGGCAGGCACATCATCTTCTGTCACAGGTTATTTTGTTTATGTTATATTTACTTTAAGTTTTTATCATGTGTACATAACTGATTTTAAGCTTTATATTTTGTTGCAGCTACTGATACTGTGATTAGGCGAACATGTGGAGCCGCAAGAAATGAGAAGCTAGAGGAGTGGAGGAGGGCACATCTTGAGGAGAGGATGAAGATTGTCATCCCATCGAGATATGTCATGCCAGTAGAGCGCCATATCAAAGATCCGTGCATGTGCAACATAGGTATTATTATCCATTCGTATGCTTTTCCAACACTGACTGATTGGCATAGAGTTACGAGGCCACAACAGCAGGTCCTTTTCGATCATTTATAGGTAACTAAATATAATTTTTGATAATTATGATACTTTTATTTTTTTGATAAATCTCATATATTGTACATTATTTTTGCAGCATCATTTTGATATTCAGGAGATTGATACCCCATGTGTGTAGGAGGCTATCCTTTGGCATATGGGGCGATTGCTTAGAAGATTCAGATATGAGCTCCATACCCACTGGAAGAGGTCTTCTAGGCACGTGGTGCAGCGGTGGCATGTGAGACACCGCACAGGAGTGTATCACGCCCCGATTGGGATCTTCTCTACACTAGATACAAGGATCCTACATATCGGTATAATTATTATATATAATAAAAATATTGATTATTGAATTGATATGTTATTGTAATATGTTCACTAATACCTTCATTGCATTTGTTTATTAGGCCTACTGCGATAAGGCCTCACAGAGCAGGTCGAGGCTCATTATGATGCATTGTAGTGGATCAAAATCATTTGCACATTATCAGTATGAGCTGGTAAGTATACATACATACATCTTTAATGATTTGTTAGAGTATATCTATATCAATATACTTACATTCATAAATTTTAGAGGAACATCGAGATAGGACAGCTACCCAGATGGATTGACGTCTACCAGAGGACCCATCGTTGGACGACAGGCGAGTGACTTTTCGGGACTAGGAAGAGATATGTGAGTATTAAATGATTAAGTTTTATTTTAATTTCATTATAAAGTTTAGATTTTTGATTATATTTACTTTTTTCTTTAATTAGGACCGTATGATGGAGATACGATCCCTGTCCCTAGCCGAGGGCTCTACCCCACCCATAGATGACGATATCTGTGATGAGGTGCTCGATAGGATACCTATCTATGTTACGGAGTTGGGATATAGAGTTATGGCCCCTAGCTCCTCTCGAGCAGCACATGTTTCTTGTGATGCTCGTCTGCATGAGACAGAGAGGAGACATGCTGAGATCGAGAGGAGACATCAGGAGGAGATAGCAGATCTATGGCAGGCCAATGCCGAGCTTTCATCCCAGCTTCAGGCATTTGGGATAAAGCCCGATGAGTTATGTCACCGTATGCCTTCCCCACAGACTTTCGATATTCCTGCTGATGCTTATGATCAGGACTCCGCCGATGATGATGACGATGCCTCCCCCACCGGTATTATTTTATATTCTTTTAGTTAATATATTTTTAGCATTTATATTAGATAATTAGTTTGCTAACTTAATTTTTTAATTTAATGCAGGTTTATGATATGTCGCCGTCGATACGGAGTTTTATTTTATTTTGTTGTATTTTTTTTAAAAGACATGTAGTATGTACAACATTTTGTATATGTACATGTTTTTTTATATGAATGTTTTAAAGTGAATGAATTTGATTTTGGGATGTATTTATTTATTATGTGGTTGTTATATCTTATGTTATCTATTATGTGGATGTTATATGGATGTCTACAGATTTTAAAAAAATTATATAAATAAAATTATTATTTTTTTAAAAAAATATTTATCGATGCAAAAAAGCGTAGGTAAAGATAAATAGCGACGATACTTAGCATCGATAAATATGGATAACTGTCGCTAATTACCATGCTAGCGTGCCACTTTTAGCCACGCTTAATAATTACCGACATAAATAAACATCGCTAAATATTTATCGATGCAAATTAACATAGCAAAATGCAATATAAATAGTTGCCAAAATGCATCCCAGCGTGCCATCTTTGGCCATGCTTAACTATTATCGACGTAAATTTACGTCGCCAAATATTTTCCAATGTAAAATAAGCATGGGTAAAAATATTTTTTTTGATGTTTAATTTTCATCGTAAAAACATATTTTCAATGATTAGTTTTTATTGATAAAAATATTTTTTTCGACGTAAGTTTCCATCGGTAAAAATATTTTTGTCGACATTTATTTTACATGGGTAAAAGATTAGCGACGATAAGTTAATATTGGTAAATATTTTTTTTGATGACTATTTTGCATAGGTAATTAATTACCGACATTTAATTAAATGTCAGTGAATCATGTATTTATCGACGAAAATTTTTAAATGTTGGCAAATGGAATCAACGATGGCACTTTTGCCAATATTTTTTTTTCAATGCATTTTACGTCGGTAGATGTATTTAGCGATGCTTTTGCAAGATTTAGCTATGTTTTGTTTGCGTAGCTAACTATCCTTTTTCTTATAGTGCCTCCCCCCGATCGTCTCTCTGAGTCCACGGCTGCCTTCCACCTCCCCCTAGTTTGACCCCACGGCCCCAACCTATGCCACCTTCCCACAGGCCTGTCCTCGGACCCGTCCCCTAGCCGCTACCCTAGCTCCGCCAACCCGACCCTACAGCCCCTACCCCATCGACGTGATCCCACAGCCCCTTCCACATGCCCTCATCTTCACAATCACATCCCTGAGCATCAGTCCTTGCTTGCCAACTCGTGTCTCCCCACACCTTAGTCCCTGTGTACCAGTCTGTGCCTCAGTCCCTATGCGCTAGTCTGCACCTCAGTTTTGCATGGCAGCCCACCTTCTGTTGTAAGTATTAGCGACAACATTTAGCAATGGCTAAATATTAGCGATGGCTAGTACTAAAATTTAATTTTTTTTATTTTAATTATATTAATTAAGTATAATTAGATATTAAAAATAATTAATTAAATATTAATTTAATTAATTAGTTAGATGTTTAATTAATTAATTAAAAGTATGGAACTTGGGTCTTGGCATGCAGAGTACTCATATCAAAAAAAGGTCCAAACAGTATTACAAACACAAGGTCGAGGCGTGCCCTACACGCTCGGTCCTTGGGTCTCAGTTGGCATCCAAGACATCTAGCCCCCATGCACTTTTAGATGTGTGCCCTAGAAAGTCAATTGTTGGCTGATACATTTATTTTTTAGGACTTGTATTTAAACTTATAAAACTTTTATTATTAATAAAGGGCATTCTTATTTTAAATCATATTTATGTGTCCATGATTTATCCTAGAAATTAACAAAGATGATTTTGCATATTCTCAAGGTGTTGAAAATTTGAGACATACACTATTAGTGGTTAATTTCTAAATGCTTCCAATTGGAGGATCATTACGGAGGATAGTGATTGATCCAGTAAGATTGGTGCATGATCACCTCCTTCATGGGCAGATGAGTCTCGAGTCTATAGTATGGTGACACTAGGGTGATAATGCAGATGGTTGTTAGAAAATAGACCATTATGAGAAACCACTTAGATATCTACTCACTCGTCAGTAGTATTCTCGATGCTGTAGTGGTATGACTAGTTCTTTGACTTGTGATGCATTGGCTATTTGCTGTGAGATTGCTATAGTTTGACTGCACATCTACTTAGTTTCTAGCCATTCAGGTTCTTACTTTGTATGTTGGCTATGGTGGATTCAGGTTCACTATTGAGAGTAGGATGCACTTAGATTGAATCTATTAATCTTAGTAGAAAAGGTATAATCCTATATGATTCATGAGACTGAGTTCACTATATCTTTGGCTAAAGCAAGATGAATACTGGAAAGGAGTTTCCATGAGATTCACAAGAGAACTCAAATCGAGCCAATCTTGCATATGACTAATGATGGGGTTTGACGAGTTGTCCATGACCTCCGTCAAGTTAGGATTTTTGATAGAAGAATTGAATCATATGATAATTATACCTAGAGATTCATACTTTTATTCTACTGGATTGCCACTACATACTGCTAGGTGTCACTGGTGGATTGTGGAATCCACAAGCATCATCTTGATGATCGATGATTTTTGATGGATAATGTTGAAATTATTCCAACCCATCGAAAGAAGTTTCGATGATATTATGATAGAGATCATAATGTGTCTCACTACTAGATAGAATAGAACCTACGGGATTATCACAAAGAGGTTTTTGTCTAATCCAATGATTGATCGATGATTATGAATCATTAAGGATATAATAGTCAATACAATTGATAATTAACTCAAGGAGGATAAATTAATAATTTAATTACTAATTAGACTCAATTTGATTGAGAAATAAGTTTTAAATCAAGTCTAATTGAATTGGATTTAGTTTGACTTAAATTAGGTTTGATTTTATTGAGTTATGAGATGACTCAATTGTCATGGAATCAATTTTTGATTTGATATGAATTTGAGTTCAATTAATCTTGATTAGATTAGGATTTAATCTGATTAGAGATCTAATTAGATTAGATCCAATCAGGTGTTTGTGTTTAAATCAAATTATTTTTGGTTTGAGGCTCAATCCAAAATCCTAGAGTTCATTTTGTGAAAGACTCTTCCATGCACCATCCATTGGCCATGCCCCTTCTCTCCTCACATAAATTTCAGATTTGCATGAGGTTTTTTATATTTTTCCACCTCTTGGTCGACCAATTATCTTCTCATTTGGGTATGGATAAGTTTTTGTTTGAATTTAAAATTTAATTTGAATTTTTGATAGAGTTTGACTCTATCAGGACTTTACTAGGCGCCCCCTTAAAAGGATCTATCTTTGGGACATCTCCAAGAGGTCTTTTTTATTTGAACAAAATTTAGCTGACCATTATAGTGAGAGAGGGATTTGTTGGTATCCTCCCTTCCAAGTTTAAAGGGAAAAATCCATTGATACAAGATGTGGCACTTCGAGAAAAAAAGCTGTGCTGCTGCTGCCTTTTCTTCTACCTCTATTGCTTCTTTAATTGAAGATCGTCTTTTAGATCTAAAGAAGGTTCAAATCAATTATCAAAAGATCTTCTCTGTAAGGGTCCTAGCACCCCGAGGAGATAGACAAGTCTCAAATTAGAGTGGATCTCGTGTGGATACCTGTTGAGGTCGGGCATTTGCGTGGCTTCAGAAATCTATCAAATTTTGATCATCGACTGCGGAGTTCTTCGACCCACGATAAGGTATAAGATCTAATCTCATAAATTAATTTTGAATTTTATATATCTTAGATCCATGTTAGGGATGATTTTAGATTTAATTTAATGCATGATAAAAATAGTTAATCTATTTTATTCTACTGCAATTTCAAAATAGTTTTGAAATACATGCATGTAATTTGCCCTTCTCTTTCTAATAGTTGTATCAAAGCCATAATTTCAATTAGAGATATTTAATCTAATTTAATTTTATATCTAAAAGTTAGTTTTTGATTTAAATGATTTATTTTAGTTTGATTCAGATCTGAGATTATTGAATCATGTATGAGATGCATAGATCTATATTCCTTGTGCATATTATTTAGATTAGATTGATCTCTATGGCCATTCGGTTATAAGAGAGATATTTAATCTGATTTTAATCTTAGATCTAAAAGTTAGTTTTTGATTTAAATTATTTATTTTAGTTTTATTCAGATCTAAAATTATTGAATCATGTATGAGATACATAGATATTTTAGATCATTGATCTAAAAACCTATATCTGATTTTTGATAAATAATTTTTGAAAAGAGTTTTCAATCATATTTGATCTTTCTTTAGATCTAAATTTTGTATGCATATGATACATGCTTAATTAGTTTTAGATCTAATTTTCATATATATGATATGTGATTTTAATTTAGATCTGAAACAATGCTATATTTTATCTTGTTTGAAATGTAAACCTAGTGTAGTTTAAATCTGAAATTATTTTGACATCTAAACTAAATCCATGATCATAATATACTTAATTAAGAATTAAGAAGTGAATTTAAAGATCTAAAATTTAGAATTTAAGATCTAAAATTTACTACATAAAACATGGGTTAATGGGTTGCGTAGCTCAATTAGGTCTAGCTAGTTTGAGCGGTTGATCAAATCAAATCAATAGTTGGTTAGGTTTAGGTCTAATCTCTCATGTCTAACCCAAATAGTTATAAGTTTGGTTATATCGACTAATAGCCACATGTTGTCGATCAAATCAAAAGACCTAATTTGGCTTCGTGGTTTGAGTTTGAATTAATTAGCTAACCTGATCAATGCTTATTGACCGATTGGTATCTAAGGTAAGTTTGATAGTTTGACCGGTGGTCTTTAATTAGAAGCTACTCGTATAGATTGAGTTAATGGCATACCCTCCCACCGATCTCACTTACCTAATCAATATGGTTGATTAAGTCTTGAGTTAGGTTACTAATGATTCAAGCTAACTCATGCTACTAGGTTAGTCATATCTGATATGACTAATTAAGGATGAGACCTGAGCCTAAATCTTCTTAATTAATATTAAGTCTAGTGGTCTTCCACCATTATAGAGATACGGGTGCCTACCTGGTGTTGATCGTTCTCGGCTGGTCACAATGGTTCGGTTGCATCGGGTAGGTACAACCACTCTATGATATTAGATGCCCCATGATAGAGATGGGATTGGACCTAATAACTATTAAGTGAGGATCCCAATGATGGCTTTGTGCCTATTGGTATACGATCGGTCTGACTTAACTAAGAAATATGCCAATAACTGTTAGGTGAGGCCATAGGACTTAGAGATCGAACCAGCTGCATCTTGCTTAGTAAAGCAACGGACAAAGAATTGTCCACTCATTAGTTTATATGTTACTAATAACTGTTAGGTGATGTGCACATAAATCAGTGGGATTACAGTATCTACTAGAAACTGATCACGTATAGATTTCTATTTTCTCCACCTGAGGAGTGTAGGAGATTCGTAGAAATAGTGGGAGCCCTTATTTATTTTTAAAATCCCAATAACAAACATCTACAAGTTTAAAACATCTAATTAGAAATTATTTTTCTCTACAGTTAATCATGTCAAGTTCAAATCCACTAGCCTGAATCCTTGACACCAATAGGTTGATCGGAATCAATTATAAGGATTGGCTCTGAAATTTTAGAGTCGTTCTCAGTTTCAAGAAGTTGAACCATGTCCTCGATCAGAATGCACCTATGTTGCCAGCTCGTCTATCTCCTGATTAATGAGCTGCACTTGAGAAGTGGATGGATGAAGATAATAAGATGAAGTGCTATATTCTTGCATCCATGTCCAATGATCTTCAGCGATAGCATAAAGACATGAGGACTATCAGGGATATGCTGACTCACCTATAAGAGTTGCATGGTGAGCAGAGTCGCACGGCTTGCTTTGAGGTCTCTCGGAGACTTTTTAGAGCAAAGATGAGTGATGGGCAGTCCATCAATGATCATTATTTGATAATGATCAAGAACGTTAAGGAGCTTCAGAAGCTAGGCATGAACATGGATAAAGAATTACAGGTGGATATGATCCTGCAATCCCTTCCTGATTCGTATAGGTAGTTCATCATGAACTACCATATGAATAAGATTGATAGCTCTTTTCCTGAATTGCTGAACATGTTGGTAACAGTTGAGAGTACCTTGAAATGTTCAAGGGGTACCATTCTGACTGTGGAGCAGGCTTCCTCCAACAGAAAGTTTTCTTGGAAGAAGAAGAAGCCTGCAAAGAAGCAAAAGACTAGTAACAAACCCAAGAAGCAGGCTTCCAAGAAGACCAATGCTAAAAAAAATGTTTCCATTATAATGTCAAAGGTCACTAGAAAAGAAACTGTCCTGCATACCTGGCCGCTTTGAAAAACAAGAAGATGGACATGCCTTCTGAAGGTACGTCTGAGTTGCTCACTATTGAAACTAACCTAACAATTTTCTCTTCTTCTAGTTGGGTTCTAGTGCTCACTTGTGCACTTCCATGCTGGGTCTGGAAGAAGTTAGAGGGCTAAGAAAAGGTGAGATTACTCTCCAAGTTGGCAATGGGACAAGAGTAGGTTGCTACTGTAGCCATCAAAATTTATCCTTTGAGTTAGTTTGTTTTTAAAAGATTGTTATTATATACCTAAAGCAAGTGGAAACTTAGTTTCTATATCTGTGCTAGCACAAGATAATTATGATTTTTATTTTAATAAAGACTTCTATGTAATTTATTTTGAAAATAAAATTATTGCATGTGCCTTTTTAATTAATAGACTTTATCATTTGTATGAAGATGCGAATATTAATATTAATGAGCAAATTGTGAATGCCATAGGATCTAAGAGACTTAGAGATAGGATTGAAGGAAAATTTGAATTTTTTGAGATCAAATTCATTCAGATCTGATTGGATCGAGAGGCATATTTCAAAAATCACCTCTTAGATCCTAATCAGATCTGACACATTTCAGATCTAATTTTATAATCAGATCTGCACCATGCAGTGCTGCATCACCCTGGCCAATCACATTGCTTCGAGCAATCAGATCTAAATCTGATTGATGGAATGACATCACCTGATCCAATTAGATGAGAGACCCATAGATTCATCCTAAGGTGGCACCTAAGATAGGTCAAAGTCTATAGGTGAGGGTCACCTAATTTGAATCCAAGAAGCAACCTAGAGATCCATTCGTATGGGACTCCAGCGTCTCTATCCATGGGCGCACGCCATCCTAGGCGTGTGCCCCCTTCTTTCCAATTTTTAGAGAGGGGACAAGCCCCTATCTGCTCTCTAATAAGTGCATGATACATGGGTAGATGTCTAATGGTGGTCAACATTTGACCAAGTCAAAGTATAAGAATTAGCAGGTGACGGAAAATGGCAGGTGTTGTCTCAAATTTATCTCATAAATTAAGACAACCCTTTTCTAACTTGTACAAACTTCAGTCAGATCAGATAAAGATACCTGAGTCAGCACAAACTCATTTGGCTCAGTTAAGATAACTTTTATGATAGAAAAAGGAGAATGTTAGGCTCAATCATGTACTAGCATGATTTTCTTGAACCTAATTGAATCTTATTCAAATCAATTGAAATGGGTTAGTCCAATTGATGATATCAAGATCCAAACCTTTATTTGTGTGATCCAGTTAGGTTCAGTTCTATATGGTAATGAGATATGTTATGATCTCCATCATCGACATCATCGAAACTCTTTTCGATGGATCAGAACTCTTCTGATTCAGACAACTTAGAATGATCGATCATCTAAATCATTCTAATTACTTCCAAAATCCATCAGTAACACCTAGCAGCATATGGTGGCAACCCATCAAAACTGAAAATGAACATTTCGGTGCAGCTACTTATGTGATTAAGTTCTTCTATCTTGAGCTCCGATCAGATTAGGGTTAAGGTGAACTCATCAAACCCTAATTTCTATCATATGATTTAATCATTCGATTCAAGTCTGATGTGAAAATCTTAATAGAAATTTTTTCTATTATTTCACACTCTGCCATGGCCATGGGCTTATGAACTTGATTCTTATAATCATCATAGGACTGCTCCTCATCCACCGAGGTAGATGGATTCCATCTTGGTGCAATCCAATTCCTATAATGAACATGCTATAGCCAGCATACACCTCAGAGTTTTGAATGGCTAGGAGATCGAGTCATGGTGTAGTCAAACTATAACAGCCTTAAGGTGAACTATCGATGCACCTTAGGTCAAAGAACCAGACACACCACTACAGCATCGAGTCAGTCATCGATGAGAAGGTAGACTTTCTTATGACTACTCAAGGTGGTCACGCTCAATGCCCTCGTTCTCTAACGAGTATCTATACTCTCACTCCGGTGTCTCTACACCATAGACTTAAGACTCATCTACTATAAAGAAGCGATTGTACACTAATCTTTCAGATCAATCACCATCCTCATGATGATCCTACGATCAGGAGGATTTTATGAGTTAATAAATGAAAATTCATGTCTTAAATTTTCAACTCTTGAAAATATGAATTATCATTACCATTAACTCAAGAGATGTATCACAGGCACTAAATACACTTATGTGATAGAAAATAATTCATTTTGTTATTTATAGTTAAAATTATAATTTTGCCCTTAGAAGTGTATTACAAGTGTCAGCCAATTTTGGCTTCTAGGGCACACATATCTAACAAACTCCCACTTGACCTAAAGTTAATTAGCTACAAATCTAGGTCCCATCTTCTCAAGATGGGCTTCAATCTTCTGTTGGCCCAACGACTTTGTAAGCGGGTCTGTTGCATTATTTATGGAGTCGACTCTCTTGACCTCGACGTAATCCTTCTCAAGGTAATCGCGGATGAGGTGGTATCGCCGCTCGATGTGCTTGGATTTTTGGTGAGACCTCAGCTCCTTAGCAAGGGCTATGGAGCCATTGTTGTCACAGTACAGAGGAATGGCATCTGGTGGCATCACTCCGATCTCCACAGCAAACTTCTTATACCAGAATGCCTCCTTTGCAGCTTCTGATGCAACGATATATTCTCCTTTCATAGTGGAATCTGCTATCACCGTCTATTTGAAACTTTTTCAACTGACAGCTCCACCATTGCACACAAACAGACTTTCAAATGTCAACTTTCGATCATCTACATCGGACATAAAGTTCGAGTCTGTATACCCCTGGACTTGGAGTTCTCTATTACCAAAAACCAACAACATATCTTTAGTTCTTCTCAAGTACTTAAGGATACATTTCACAGAAGTCTAGTATTCTTCATCTGAATTTGACTGATATCTGCTCGTGTCACTCATGGCATGAGCTATATCAGGTCATGTACATAACATGGTATACATGAGGCTCCCTATTGCTGAAGCATAAGAGATCTTGCTCATGCGTTCTATTTCCTCAGGTGTGCTAGGGCACATCTTCTTGGAAAGATGAATGCCATGCCTGAAGGATACTAAACCTCTCTTAGAGTTTTTCATACTAAACCTCTTTAGTACTTCCTCTATGTACATTTTCTATGAAAGTCCTAGCATCCTATTCGGTCTATCTCTATAGACCATAATTCTTAGAATAAAGGATGCTTCTCCGAGGTCTTTCATGAAAAATTCTTTAGATAACCACATTTTAACTGTGGTCAACATGAGAATATCATTCTCGATAAGGAGGATGTCATCCACATACAATACGAGGAAGACAACAGTGCTCCCACTGATCTTTTTGAAGATACATGGCTCTTCCTCATTTTTGATGAAACCAAACATTTTGATCACATCATTAAAATGAGTATTCCAGCTCCGAGATGCTTGTTTAAGTCCATATATGGATCTTTGCAGCTTGCAAACCTTGTGATCATCATCACTGGATGTGAAACCTAGCGACTGTTACATATAGATATCTTCCTCAAGATATCCATTTAAGAATGTCATTTTTATATCCATTTACCATATTTCATAATCGAAATATGTTGCAATAGCAAGCAATATGTGGATGGATTTTAGCATAGCTACTGGCAAAAAGATATCCTGGTAGTCAATGCCTTCACGTTGACTATAATCTTTTGCCACTAATTTAGTCTTGAATGTCTCCACATTTCCATTTGCACTAATCTTTCTCTTGAAGATTTATTTACACTCAATAGGTACTATACCTTCCGGTGGATCTACCAAGGTCCAGACTTGGTTTGAGTGCATCGAGTCAATTTCTGACTTCATTGCCTCTAACCATTTCTCGAAGTCGATATCTGATATCACACCTCGTTATAGGTTTTGGGATCATCACCATGAACCCCATTATCTATGAGGAACATTTTCTCTACATCCTCTGAAATAGTACCTAAGTACCTTTCAGGGGGATGAAAATTTTTTTTCGATCTACGAGGTGGAGGAGGTAGTGTATGGATTGGCTTAACCTGATTTGGTTCTATTTGGTCCTTAGCTCGTTGCTCTTGTGAGACTTTCTCATCAAGCTTGATCTACTTTCCAATGCTGCTATCTTGAATAAACTATTTTTTAAGAAAGATGACATGTCGACTCACAATCACATTATGATCTTCTGGAATATAGAAATAATATCCTAATGACTCTTTAGGATATCCTATGAATCGAGCTCTAAAGGACCTAAAGTCTAACTTGTCCATTTGTTGTCTTTTGACTTGAGTCGGACAACCCCAAATTCTGAGATGACTCAGACTTGATTTCTTACCATGCCATATTTCATACGGTGTGGTAGGAATGGTTTTAGAAGGAATCCTATTCAGTAAGTATATTGTAGTTAACAAACAGTATCTCCAAAAAAAATCAGGAAGGTCTATGAAGCTCATCATGGATCGGACCATATCTAATAGGGTCCGATTTCTCCATTCTGAAACCCCACTGAGTTGAGGTATTCCTGGTGGAGTCCATTGAGAGACTATGCCATTTTTCTTGAGATAGTCCAAGAATTTTCGACTAAGGTATTCACCTCCTCGATCTGATCGAAGAATCTTAATGGGTTTTTCAATTTGCTTTTCTACTTCATGTCTGAATTTTTTGAACTTTTCAAATGCTTTAGACTTGTGTCTCATAAGATATACATACCCATACCTAGATAAATCATCGGTAAAGATTATGAAGTAGACAAAGTTGCCTCTAGCCAGCACATCGAATGGGCCACACAAATCTGTATGTACTAGAGCAAGAAGATCCGTGGCCCTTTCCCCATGTCCTACAAAAGAGAGCTTGATCATTTTGCCATGAAGACAGGATTCACAAATTGGATATGACTCAGAAGTCAATGGACTCAATAGCCCGATTTTTTCTAATTTGTTATCCCTATCTTCTGCTATATGACCTAATCTTAGGTGCCATAGATACCTATCATTAGGACTATCCCTAGGACGTTTTGATTTTATGGCATTCACATTTTGCTCAAAGTTAAAAAGTAGATACATCATCATGTAACTGATAAAGACCGTTAATAAGAAAACTATTTATAATTTTATTTTTTTCATAAAGAATGTTACAATGGTCCTTAAGAAAACTAATTACATAGCCTTCTAATATAAGGCAAGAAACAGAAATCAAATTTCTACTTGCTGCAGGTACAAAATAACAGTCTTTTAATACTAAGTCTAAATCAGATGGTAGTCGAAAAGGATATGTTACCACGGCCACGATAGCAACTCTTACTCTATTTTCAATGTGTAGGATCATCTCACAATCCCTCAGCCTCCTGCTATCCTCAAGACCCTGCATAGAAGTGCACAAGTGAGCACTAGAACCAGAGTCAAGCACCCAACTGGATGCAGAAGAAATCGTAAGGTTAGACTTAATAACGAGCATACCTCTAGAAGGATCTGCATCCTTCTTCTTTAGGGTGGCCAAGTAAGTAGGATAGTTTCGCTTCCAGTGACCATCATTGTTGCAATGGAAATACTTTCCTTTGTCAGCGGCCTTTTTCTTCAGCTCTGCCTTTTTCTTCTTTCCTCCTTCCACCTTCTGCTTTTTCACAGACTTCTTCTTCTTTCCAAAAGACTTTCTCTTGGAAGAAGTCCATTCCATAGCAAGTACTGAGCCTTTAGAATCTTTCATGGAAAGCTCAGCGGTAACCAGCATGTTCATAAGTTTGGCCAAAAAATTTTGAAGTTTATGCATATGGTAGTTCATGATGAACTGTCCAAATGCATCAGTCAAGGATTGCAGAATTATGTCATTCTGCAGATCCAAGTCCAACCTCACTTCAAGCTTCTCAAGCTCTTCTAAGTCTTTGATCATTATTAGATAATGATCTTGGACTGACTACCCATCGCGCATCTTAGCCTTGAACAGTCGTTTAGTGACTTGATACTTGGCTGCGTGACTCTGTTCACCAAACATCTCCTGTAGGTGAGCCAATATTTGGCGAGCAGTTCTGATATCTTCATGTTGGCACTGAAGCTCATCAGACATCGAGCCCAACATGTAGTATCTGGCCTTATTATCTTCGTCAGTCCACTTATCCAGAGATGCTCTCTATTCAGCGGATGGACAAGCTGGTAAGGTGGGAGGGTCCTGGTCTAATACATGAGTTAACTTCTCAAAACTCCAAAATGATTTTGAAGTTTCTAAAGCTCAATCCTTGTAATTTGGTTCGATCAGTCTATGGGTGTCCAGGATTCATGGGCTAGTGGGATTGGATGCAGACATTTTTCTTTTTTCTATAGAGAGTCAAAGTTTTTAGTTAGATATTGTAATTAAGACTTAACCAATTTATTTAGAGATTTTATTTTTAAACAAATTAGCTTCCCACTATTTTCTTGGATTCCCTACACTTTCTCTGTAGAGATGCAAAAATCTTCCATGATTACTGATTTCTAGTGGGTGGTGCAGTCCCACCTGACTTACTCATCACCTCACCTAACAGTTATTGGTGATGGGTTAGCCAATGAGTGAACAACTCTTGTTCAATGATTCTCTAATCATGGTGCACCCAAACTTGATCTCTAATTCATGAATCTCACCATATCCGAAATATTGATCCACTCCTTAGTTAAGTCAGACCCACCATTTGCACAGATTGGATTTCCTAATTGGTCTCTCACCGTATCCAGAATATTGAACCCAATCCATCCTCCAGCCCTATAGCATCCAATGCCTAATAGACATGGTTGCATCTTTCTGGTGCAACTGAAGCCACTATAACCAGCCAAGAACAATCAACCCTGAGAAGGGCCCGCACATCTACAATGGTGGAAGATCTTAGACTTAATCTTTTCTTAGGGAGATTTGATTTAGGTCTCATTAAACTAGACTTGACATAGTCATAACTATTATGACTAACCTAGTGGCATGGGTTAGCTTGGATTATTGACCACCTCAGATCAGAACTGAGTCAACAAACATGGCCAGGTAAGTGAGATCGATGGAAGGGATATGCCATTAACTCGATAAGAATGCATTCGAATCGAGTAGCTCCCAATTAAAAATCAGTCGATCGTATCTGCCAAACTTACCTTAGACACCAAATTATTAAGCCAGAACCAATCGGGTTAGCCTACAATCTAGACTCTAACCACTGAGCCTAATTAGGTCTTAGCTTGATCGATCACTCATGTGACTCGATCTTGACCCAGACTTAATCCTATTAGGCTGGTCAATTTAAGCATTGTTGATCCCATCTAACCAACTCTTGATTCGATTTGATCAACCGCTAGACCTAATTGAGCTACCCAAGCCCGAACCTAATTTTATGAACATGTCTTAGATCTAAAAATTCTCAATTTTAGATCTAATATGTTTCATAATCTTAATTTTTAATTAAGTTTAGGGTTCAAAAATAAAACATGTAAATAAGATCCTAGGGTTTCAGGATCTAGGATTTTATAAAAAGTAAGTTTTCAATTTTTGATTAAGGACGAACGCGCATCACCCCTACACATCATAAGAACATCCCATCGAATAAAAGAAGAGGGTCTTTAAATCCTACTTTATTCTTATGACTGGACGGTCAAGGGGAACGTCTTAATTAGAAATACAACTAATCTACAAAAACTAATTAGATCTAAGCATATATCTCATATAAAAAAATAGATCTAATTAAAATATATTTTGTATATATCACATATATCATGTATGCTTATTTTTTAGATCTAAATTATCTCATAATTATCTAAAAAAAATAAATTTAAATTTGATCTTATCAAATAAAATTTAATCTAGACCTATTTGCAGAACTATTCTATAACTTGTCTAAACATGCAACTATCATATCTCATATGAATAAATTAAATTTATTTTCTATTTTTAGATCTAATTATGATATTTATAATATTAAAAAATAAAAAATAAATAGATCTAAAAATTATATTTAATCAAATAAAAAATATGATTATGCTAGACTATACATAGAATAATTCTATACCTAGTCTAGTTATGTATCTCATACATATTAGATCTAGATTAATTAATTTTAATTTTCTAATTTTCTAATTTTAGATCTAATCATATTTCATGTGATATCTAAAATTACTAATTAATTATATTAAATTAGGTCTAAATAAATTTTATAAGAACTTGGCTCTGATACCAGTTGAAAGAAAATCCTGATTTTTTGGGATCAGGTTCGTTCAGATCTGATTGGATCAAGAGGCATATTTCAAAAATCATCTCTTAGATCCTAATTAGATCTGATACTTTTTAGATCTAATTTTATAATTTAATTAATAAAAAAATTAAACTAAATTAATTTTGAATTAATTTACCTTGATTCTGGGTAATTTGATTACCCGATGATGATCGTGCCGAATTCCTGAGGTTCTGGATCTAGCCACGCAAGCACCTGGCCTCTACCGGTATTCACTCGGATTGAATCTAAAGATCTTCTCCTTCTCTTTTTTTTTTCCAAAAATTAGATCTGAATCTGATTTGGAGAATCTTTAAAACTTCTTCTGAAGATCACCTACCATCTTTGCAGTAGTGCTGTCTTCTTCCTTTTTCATCATCCTTTTCTTGCCTGACTCGCACTAATCTGAAGGCCCAACTTTCTTGGGCGTGGAGAGGAGGGAGAGGGCCAGATGGTGGCATGGAGAAGGGAGAGGGGCAGCCTTAGGGTGTGGCTTAGAGGAGGTGTGCCTAAAGTGGGCGCAGACAGGGTCCTTTTATGGACTCTACTGCACCATGCAGTGCTGCATCATCCTGGCCAATCACATTGCTTCGAGCAATCAGATCTAAATCTGATTGATGAAATGATATTATCTGATCCAATTAGATGAGAGACCCATAGATTCATCCTAAGGTGGTGCCTAAAACTGGTCAAAGTCTATAGGTGAGGGTCACCTAGTTTGAATCCAAGAAGCAACCTGGAGTCCCATCCGTATGGGACTCTAGTATCCCTATCCAAGGCGCACGCCATCCTAGGTGTGCCCCCCCTTCTTTCTAATTTTCAGAGAGGGGACAAGCCCTTATCTGCTCTCCAATAAGTGCATGACACATGGACAGATGTCCAAGGGTCAAAGGTCAATGTTTGACCAAGTCAAAGTACAAGAATTAGCAGATGACGAAAAATGACAGGTGTTGTCTCAGATTTATCTCATAAATTAAGACAACTCTTTTCTGACTTGGACAAGCTCCAATTAGACTAGGTAGAGGTATCTGAGTGAGTACAAACTCATTTAGCTCAGTCGAGATAATTTTTATGATAGAAAAAGGAGAACGTTAGGCTCAATCGTGTGCTAGCACTATTTTCTTGAACCTAATTGAATCTTATTCAAATCAATTGAACTGGGTTAGTCCAATTGATGATATCCAGATCCAAACCCTTATTTGTGTGATCCAGTTAGGTTTAGTTCCGTATGGTAATGGGATATGTCATGATCTCCATCATCGAAACTCCTTTCGATGGATCAAAACTCTTCTGATTTAGACAACTTAGAATGATCGATCATCTAAATCATTCTAATTGCTCTCAAAATCCACCAGTGACACCTAGCAGCATATGATGGCAACCCATCAAAACTAAAAATGAATCTCTCGGTGCAGCTACTTGTGTGATTAAGTTCTTCTATCTTGAGCTCTGATCAGATTAGGGTTATGGTGAACTCGTCAAACCCTAATTTCTATCATATGATTTAATCATTTGATTCAAGTCCGATGTAAAAACCTTAATAAAATTTTTTTCTATTATTTCACACTCTGCCATGGCCATAGGCTTATGGACTTGATTCTCATGATCATCATAGGGCTACTCCTCATCCACCGAGGTAGATAGATTCCATCTTGGTGCAATCCAATTCCTACAATGAACATGCTATAGCCAACATACACCTCAGGATTCCAAATGGCTAGGAGATCGAGTCATGGTGTAGTCAAACTATAACACCCTCAAGGTAAACTGCCGATGCACCTCAGGTCAAAGAATCAGACACACCACTATAGCATCGAGTTAGTCATCGACGAGAAGGTAGACTTTCTTATGACTACTCGAGGTAGTCACGCTCAGTGCCCTCATTCTCTAACGAGTACCTATACTCTCGCTCCGAGGTCTCTACACCATAGACTTAAGACTCATCTACTATAAAGAAGTGATTGTACACTAACCTTCCAAATCAATCACCATCCTCATGATGATCCTACGGTCAGAAGCATTTTATGAGTTAATAAATAAAAATTCATGTCTTAAATTTTTAACTCTTGAAAATATGAATTATCATTATCATTAACTCAAGGAATGTATCACAGACACTAAATATACTTATATGATAGAAAATAATCTATTTTATTATTTATAGTCAAAATTATAATTTTGCTCTTAGAAGTGTATTACAAGTGTCAGCCAATTTGGCTTCTAGGGCACACATATCTAACAAGGATTAGCCAAAAGTATCTCTAGCACCTCAAGCTAGGTCATATTGGAAAGGACAGACTTAACAAATTGGAGAAAGATGACCTTCTTGGGTCATTGACTTTTGAGTCTTATCTAATTTGTGAGTCATATCTTCAAAAAAAGATGACTAAACTATCCTTTGTAGGACATGAAAAAAGAGCCACCGAGATATTAGCCCTGGTACACACTGATGTATGTGGACCATTCGATGTACAGATCAGGGGTGGCTATCTCTATTTCATAATCTTTACTGATGATTTCTCACGGTATGGTTTTATGTATCTGATGCATCACAAATCTAATGCCTTTGAAAAGTTCAAAGAATTCAGATGTGAAGTAGAGAAGCAAACTGAAAAATTCATAAAGGTTCTTCGATCAGATCGAGAAGGAGAATATCTTAGAAGAAAATTTTAGATCTATCTCAAGGGTAATGTTATAATCTCATAATGGACATCTCCAAAGATGCCTCAACTCAATGGGGTATTCGAAAGAAGAAATTGGACCCTATTAGATATGGTCTGGTCCATGACGAGCTTCACAGATCTTTCGATTTTTTATGAGGACATGCGTTGCTTTTTGCTATTCATCTATTAAATCGGATTTCCTGTAAATCTATTCCTACCACACTATATCAGTTATGGCATGGTAAGAAACTATCTCTTGGGTACCTCAAGATTTGGAGATGTCTGGCTCATGTCAAACGACAACAGGTGGATAAGTTAGAGGTTAGGTCACTTAGGGCTCATTTTATAGAATATTCTAAGAAATCTATGGGATACTATTTTTATCTTTCAAAAAATCATAATGTAATTGTGAGCCATCATGCCATCTTCTTGGAAAGAGAGTTTATCCGAGATAGAGGTAGTGGGAGGAAGATTGAGCTCAAAGAGAAAGTCTCTAAAGAGTGTCGGGTAAAAGAACCTGAATCCAGTAATGAGCTAGCAAATTTAATAGCACCTCCACCTCATAGATCAAATAGAATCTCCCATCCTCCGAAAAGATACTTAGGTATATTTACGAAAGATCTAGAGAAAGTGTTTCTTATGGAAGATAGGGACATTAGGAATAATCCTAAAACCTATGATGAAGTGATGTTAGATGTAGACTCCAAGAAATGGATGGACATAATTAAGTTAGAAATTGACTCCATGCATTCCAACCAAGTATGGTCCTTAGTAGATCTATCCAAAGGTATTGTACCTATTGGGTGTAAATAGATCTATAAAAGAAAAATTGGATTGGATGGTAAGGTAGAGACTTATAAGACGAGGCTGGTGGCAAAAGATTATAGTCAACATGAAGGCATTGACTATCAAAAAACTTTTTCATCAATGGCTATGCTGAAATCCATCCGTATCTTACTTGCGATTGTAGCCTATTATGATTATGAGATCTGGCAGATGAATGTGAAAACTTTCTTCCTACATGGATATCTAGAAGAAGATATCTATATGAAGTAGCCTATGGGTTTCACATCTGGTGATAGTGATCCCAAAGTTTATAAGCTGCAAAGGTCAATATATGGACTTAAGCAAGCATCGCGGAGTTGGAATACTCACTTTAATGATGTGATCAAATTTTTGATTTCATCAAAAATTAGAAGGAGCTGTGTGTGTATAAAAAGATCAGTGGAAGCACTATCATATTCCTCATATTGTACGTAGATGACATCCTCCTGATTAAAAATGATATTCCCATGCTGACATCGGTCAAAGTTTGGTTGTCAAAAGAATTCTCTATGAAAGATCTAGGAGAAGCTTCCTACATTCTTGGTATTAAGGTCTATAG
Organism: Cocos nucifera; assembly: GCA_006176705.1. Classification (NCBI taxonomy): domain Eukaryota; kingdom Viridiplantae; phylum Streptophyta; class Magnoliopsida; order Arecales; family Arecaceae; genus Cocos; species Cocos nucifera. The sequence continues at coordinate 1,639,206 of QRFJ01000317.1, forward strand.
GAATAGATCTAAGAGAATGATAGAACTCTCACAGCAAATGTATATAAAGGAGGTGCTGAAGCAGTTCAGCATGGAAAACTCCAAGAAAAGTCTCCTACCTCTTAGGCATGGCATTCATCTTTCGAAGAAGATGTGTTCTGACACACCTGAAGAGATCCAATGCATGAGCAAGATCCCTTATCCTTCGACTATAGGGAGTCTCATGTATGCCATGCTGTGTACGCAATTTGATATAGCTCTTGCCGTGAGTGTCACGAGTAGATATCAGTCAAATCCAGACGATGAGCACTAGATAGCTGTAAAGAATATCCTTAAATATTTGAGAAGAACTAAGAATTTATTCTTAATTTTTGGAGGAGTTTCGGAGCTAAAAGTGGAAGGATACACTGATTCAGACTTCATGTCTGATGTCATCAGATGTCATTACACTGCACTACGACAATAATGGTGCCATAGCTCTTGCTAAGGAGCCCAGGTCTCATCAGAAGTCCAAGTACATTGAACGGCGATTCCATATTATACGTGAATATCTCAAGAAGCAGTTCATCAAGGTGCGAAGAGTCAGCTCTGCATAGAATGTGATGGATCCACTAACAAAACCTCTAAGCCAGCAGAAGACTGAAGCTCGTCTTGAAAGGATGGGTCTTAGGTTTATGGCTAATTGGCTTTAGGTCAAGTGGGAGTTTGTCATATGTGTGCCTTAGAAAGTCAATTGTTGACTGATACATTTATTTTTCAGGGCTTATATTTGAACTTGTAAAATTTTTATTATTAATAAAGGGCTTTCTTATTTTCAGTCATGTTTATATGTCCATGATTTATCCTAGAAATTAACAAAGATGATTTTGCATATTCTCAAGGAGTTGAGAATTTGAGAAATATACTATTATTGGTTAATTTCTAAATGCTTCAAATTGAAGGATCATCATGGAAGATAGTAATTGATCCAATTAAATTGATGCATATCATCTCCTTCATGGGTAGATGAGTCTCAAGTCTATAGTGTGGTGACACTAAGGTGATAATGCAGGTGGTTGTTAGAGAACAACTTGCACTGAGCATGACCATTAAGAGAAACCACTTAGATGTCTACTCACTCGTCAGTGGTATTCTTGATGCTGCAGTGGTATGACTAGTCCTTTGATCTGTGGTGTGTTGACTATCTGCAGTGAGATTGCTGTAGTTTGACTGTACATCTACTTGGTTCCTAGCCATTCGGGTTCTTGATATGTATCTTGGCTATGGTGGGTTCAGGTTCACTATTGAGAGTAGGATGCACTTAGATGGAATTTATCGATCTTAGTAGAAAAGATATAATCCTATATGATTCATGAGATTGAGTTCACTAAGTCTTTGGCCAAAGCAAGGTGAATACTAGAAAGAAGTTTCCACAAGATTCATAAGAGAACTTAAATCAAGCAAATCTTGCATATGATTGACAATGGGGTTTGATGAGTTATCCATGACCTCCATCAAGTTAAAATTTTTGATAGAAGGACTAAATCATATGATAACTATACCTAGAGGTTCATACTTCCATTCTACTAGGTTGCCACTATATATTGCTAGGTGTCACTGGTGGATTATAGGACCCACGAGCATTGTCTTGATGATCAATGATTCTCGATAGGCAATGTTGAAATTGTTCTAATCCATCGAAAGAAGTTTTGATGATATTATGATAGAGATCATAATGTATCTCACTACCAGATAGAATAGAACCTACGGGGTCGCATACAAAAGAGGTTTATGTCTGATCCGATGATTGATCGATGATTGTGAATTGTTAAGAGTATAATTATCAATATAATTGATAATTAATCCAAGAAGGATAAATTAATAATTTGATTACTAATTAGACTTAATTTGATTGAGAAATAAGTTTTAAATCAAGTCTAATTGAATCGGATTCAGTTTGACTTGAATTGGGTTTGGTTTGATTGAGTTATGAGATGACTCAACATGGAATCAATTTCTGATTTGATCTAAATTTGGGTTCAATTAAATCTTAATTAGATTAAAATTTAATCTAATTAGAGACCTAATTAGATTAGATCCAATTAGGTGTTTGGGTTTAAACCAAATTATTTTTGGTTTGAGGCTCAATCCAAAACCCTAGAGTCTATTTTGTGAAGGACTCTTCCATGTGCCACCCATTGTCCACGCCCCTTCTCTCCTCACATATATTTTAGATTTATGTAAGATTTTTTATATTTTTCCATCTCTTGATCGACTACTTATCCTCTCATTTGGAGATGGATAAGTTTTGGTTTGAATTTAAAATTTAATTTAAATTTTTGATGGAGTTTGGCTCTATCAGGACTCTACTAGGCACCCCGTTAAAAGGATCTATTTTTGGGACATCTCCAAGAGGTCCTTTTGATCTGAACAAAATTTGATTGACTACTAGAGTGAGAGAGGGACTTGTTGGCATCCTCCCTTCCAAGTTTGAAGGGAAAACTTCATTAGTACAAGTTATGGCACTCCGAGAAAGAAAGCTATGTTGTTGCAGCCTTTTCTTCTACCTCCACTGCTTCTTCAACTGAAGATCATCTTTCAGATCTAAAGAAGGTTCAAATCAATCATCAAAAGATCTTCTTTGCAAAAAAACTAGCACCCTTGGAAGATAGATAAGTCTCAGATCAGATCGAATCTCGTGTGGATATCTATAGAGGTCGGAAATTTGCCCGGCTTTAGGAACCTATCAAGTTTTGATCATTGACTGCGGAGTTCTTCGACCCATGATAAGGTATGAGATCTGATCTCATAAATTAATTTTGAATTTTATATATCTTAGATCCATGTTAGGGAAGGTTTTAGATTTGATTTAATGCATGATAAAAATAGTTAATCTATTTTATTCCGCTGTGATTTCAAAACAGTTTTGAAATACACGCATGTAATCTGCCCTTCCCTTTCTAACATGCACCATGCATGCTCAAGCCAAGGAAAGGTGCTGGTTAGTATTGCAAACATAGAGTCGGGGGATGCCCTTTGTGCTTGGGCTTTTGGTCCCAACTGGCATCCAAGGCATCTAGCTTTCGTGCACCCTACGCACTTAGGTCGATGATGTTAATTTTTTAAAAAATTTGCATTGCATGGAACCATAGACCCATCTTTTGATTAATATATATATTCTAATTTAGTTAAATTAGTTTTAAATTAATAAAATTTAATTAATTTAAATTAATAATATTTAATATAATTAGTTTTAAATTTTTGAGCCAGACTCAAGGAGGGGTGTGGCCTAGTGCAATATGTTCCATTTTCAGTCCTATTTGCAATCCCGCTCGATACTTAATTTGAAACCTTTAAAATGAAATTTGCCTAGATACCATCCCTGTGCTCATGCAGCCTAGTCATCTGGCATGCTTCGAGTCTGCATGTATAGGATGCACGTCATAACTATCTCTATTTGCAATGATGTCCCTTACTTCTATGATTATGCTTTTAGGAATGCTGCACTCTTAATTCAAAGATTGGCTCATTATCCTTGTAAGAGATGTGTCAATAAAAAAATGCTTGATAGGGATACAATAGTTGTCAAGAATTGATACAGTTGGGGATAAACCCAGCTCCTACCGAAGCTTGATTTGATGATAGATAGAAAGATATTTATAATCACAGAAGAGCTCCAACCACAGCTTCAATGATCTCCAAAATGGTCGAACTCCCACTGATCTTCTCTATCAGTCGAACTCCCATCGAGCTTCTCCTTTAGTCGGACTTCCATTAGGCTTCTCTTTTAGCAAGACTCCATTCGTGCTTCTCCATCAGTCGAACTCCTTTCAGGCTTCTCCATCAGTCAAACTCCTTCTGGGCTTCTCCATCAGTCGAACTTCCATCGGGATTCTCCTTCAGTTGGACTCCCACTAGGCTTCTCCTTTAGGAGGACTCCATCTGGACTTCTCCATCAGTCGAACTCCTTTCAGGCTTCTCCTTCAGTCAGACTCCCATCGGGCTTCTCCTTCAATCGAACTTCTTTCAAACTTCTCCATCAGTCAAACTCCTTTCGAGCTTCTGCTTTAGTCGGACTCCCACCGGACTTCTCCTTCAGTCAGACTCCCATCGGGCTTCTCCTTTAGTAGGACTCCATCCGGGCTTCTCCATCAGTCGAACTCCATCCGAGCTTCTTCATCAGTCGAACTTCTTTTGAGCTTCTCCTTCAGTCGGACTCCCACTAGGCTTCTCTTTCAGTAAGACTTCGTCTGGGCTTCTCCATCAGTTGAACTTCCATCGGACTTCTCGGTCAGTCGGCCTCCCATCGGGCTTCTCCTTCAGTAGGACTCCATCCGGACTTCTCTGTTAGTCAAACTTTTTTTGGATTTCTTCATCAATTAGACTTCTTCCGAGCTTCTTCATCAGTCGAACTTCTTTCAGGCTTCTCCATCAGTCGAACTCCCATCAGGCTTCTCCATTAGTTAGACTCCCACTGAGCTTCTCCTTCAATAGGACTCTATTCGGGCTTCTTCATCAATCGAACTCCTTCCGGGCTTCTCGGTCAGTCGGACTGCTTTCAGACTTCTCCATCAGTCAGACTCCCATCAGGCTTCTCCTTCAGCAGAACTCCATCCGGGCTTCTCCATCAGTCGAACTCCTTTCAGACTTCTCCTTCAGTCGGACTCCCACCGAGCTTCTTCATCAATCGAGCTCTTTTCAGGCTTCTCTTTTAGTTGAACTCCTTCCGAACTTCTGCATCAGTCGAACTTCTTTCGGGCTTTTTCTTTAGTCGAGCTTCTTTCAGACTTCTCCTTCAGTCGAGCTTCTTTCGGACTTCTTCCATAATCGAGCTTCTTCCAGATCCCTCCCTCAGATGGGCTTTCCTTTCAAGTCGAGCTCATTCTAGACTCTTTCAGCAGGATTCCATTCGGATTCCTTCCAACTGCCCAAAAGGACTCATTTCGGAAGAACTTCTTTCCATCATTGGAAGGACCTCGGCATCCATCCTAGATAAAATAAATATCAGATAATGCATGGTTGATCTTGAGGACATCCCAAACCTCCCTCGATTTGCTGAGACATGGTTCATCCAAGCTTCAACTATTAAATCCTAACAAACTGGCATGCCACAATAAACGACCACTTATCCTTCGTAATAAACTTCACGTGGCCCTGAATGGCCCACTACCAGGCAGTTACAACTATCACCATCAGTTTGTTATAGGCTTTGTCTATAACAGGAACCCTCCAGATATGTTTTCTCCAAGCTCTCACTTTTCTTCCCGTTACTCTAAGCACTCCATTTCTATTGGCCATAAGAGATGACTTGATCGTTGGAGGATCCTATCGGAGCCACCATCCCCAACTCCAGATGGAACTTTATTTTGCAGATTACCGATGGTGGCCTCTTCTTCCTCAACTCTAGCTCGATCCGACATCAACTAGATTCTGCACCAACAGAATTGGCGCTAGAGAAGGGCTTGCTGAGCCCTTGCTCTAAAAGAAGTGCTCAATCGATTTTGATTATTCTCTTCTTCAAGATCCATCTTCATCTAATCCTTCTTAGTCTCCAAAATGCTTCCAAAGAAGATAACCATTCAAAAATTCACCACCTCTGCCATCAGATCTGAGCCAAATTCGCCTGCCTCAACACCATTACCGGTACCATGACCTCGTTCATCAGTGGTTATGGTAGATCCAAAGTAGTTCAATCTGCTGGTATAGTAGGTTCGGAGTCTCACAAAAATGGTACAGACCATGCAGCAACCTCCGATGGTAGTCCAGCCAAAAAACCTTCCATTGATATTGTGAGGATTGATGGTGCTCCCAAGCCTTGGGAGGCCACGAGAGGAGCTAGGATGTTGGCTCCGAAGATTTTAGGGACTTGGTTGGTGCTTTGAAAACCTAAAATTTAAGGTGGAGTAAGGAACGAAAGTCGAAAAATCAAGACTGCAGAAAAGGGTCATTTCTGCAGGTTAGCCAGTTCAATCTGAAACTAAATCAGCTAAGTCTCAGAGGATAGGCCAAACAGAGAGGAGCACGTTCGAGACTATAATATGGCATGTAACTAGGTCAGCTCAGTTTGCAGATTAGCTGGCTCAGTTTGAAATTGGGTTGGCTAAGTCTCAGAGGATAGGCCAAATAGAGAGGAGCGCGTTCAAGACTACAGCATGGCATGCAACTAGGTTGGCTCAGTCTAAACTGAGCCAACCCAGTCTCAGGTTAGCCAGCTCAGTGCTGAGACTGAGCCGACTCAGTCTACGGGTAGAGCTATGTGAGGGTCTGTTGGGGGCTAGGATAAGAACTTATCCTAGGGGTCTTAAAGCCTGATTTGAGAAGTCTTAAGGGGGCTAACTCATGTATGGATCGAGCTTAGATCCAGAGGATGAGAGCGTAGGAGACATGGGTGTACATGAGCTTGATGAGTGCTTTCATGTATTGGATTAGCCAGAGGAGTTTTTGGTCGGACCTCATGGCTATGTATAAATACATAGGTTGTATTAGGATTTTCAAAAGAGAAAAATCAATACAAATCTTTTCTTCCTTCAACCTCTCTTCTCTCTTCTCTCTAAAGTAGTTGCCCTAAGTTCCTAAAGAAGCCCTAGAGAGAGGGGGTGCCTCCCTCAAGCCCAAGGAGGAAGTTATCCCAGCATAGATCTAGGTGATGGATCTATGATACGTTGTCTTAGAAAACGTCAAAGGTCTCCTGTGGTCCACGCTAAAGATCAAGGGCTTCTGCAATATGGCATCAGAGCTAGGTGATGCCAAGATGATGTGCCAATAATTGATATCAGAGTGATACCGAATTCCTTATAATTGGCATCAGAGCGATATCAAGATCTTACAATTTGATATCAGAGCTTGATGGTATGTGGAAGTGATGGAGAAGTCGTACAAGATGAAATCAAAAATTTGCATGAGTATTCCATGGTATGTCTCAGATCTATCTTTATTATTGCTGTGGTTTGGCCAACTGAAAGTAGTTGGTTAAAGGTGGAGGCTGAGAGGACTAACGAAAAGGATTTTTTTCATGGTGGAAGGTTTGGGTGCATGATTTGCTGGTCAGTCTTGGTGGAAAAATCTAGATATATGATGGTAGATAAAGCAGAAAGTGCTAGAGTATTGTAGTAGCGCTTTCTTGGAGATGCAGGATTGAGAGAGGCTCGATGATGCAGTAGACGAAGAAGGTATCTCAGTAGAGAGCATTAGAGTTTTCTAGAAAGATGAGTAGTGTGGGGCTATTGAAGAGAGGTTTTCCAAGGGATATTGGTCGAAAGAATGCTGAAGAAGCGACTATACGTCCTTCAGTTGCAGAAAAGTAGAGAAGTAGTCGAAGATGTATTCAGTAGTTCGATCAAAGCATGGATTTACAAAGTCTTAGGGATGATGGAAATGGATGATTCATGAAGGTCCAGCAGATTAGGATTGGACGACTATAGAGCAGCATAGAGACGAGTCAGGAAGCATTGAAGTGCTGCAGAAGCGCTATCCTGGAGGCACAGGAGCTGAGAGAGGCTCAGTGGTGCAGCAACGGAAGAAGGTATCTCAGTAGAGAGTGTCAGAGGCATCTTAGTTAGATCAGAAGTAGATCTCAGGAAGAGCCAAGAGGTCTCAGGCAGTCGAAAGTATCCTGGATCAGGTTTCTTCTATAGGAGCACCAGAAAAAGTCACAGTTTAGTGGAGGATGGTTTGTGTATAGTAAGAAAGGACCCGAATACCTATAAGGAGGCAGTGTTGGATGAGTCGGGAAGCACTGAAGTACTGTAGTAGTGCATTCCTAGAGACACGGGATTGAAAGAGGCTTAGCAGTGCGGCAATTGAGGGAGGTATCTTAGTAGAGAGTGTCAAGAGGCATCTGAGAGAGACTGGGGGTAGGTCTCAGGAAGAGCCATGGAGTCTCGAAAGCCTCAGGATAAGGTAGGTGGGTCTGAGCCCAGGATAAGATTTGAGCTGTAGTTTCTTTAGGCGCAACTGAAGCGATGGCTGGTGTAGGGGCAGAAGAGGAGAAGGCTAGGATGGAATTCCCTAGGGTTCAGTCACTAGATTCAGAAGAGTTGGATGAGCTCTTGGGTTTCAGAGGTGCCCATGGGTTGCAGAGGTATCCAAAATAGCTTTGAAGAGGACTGTAGAGTGTGGAGGGTTCGAAGGGGCAGCAATGATGTTCGAGGTACAACGGCAGGCTCAGTAGTACAGTATTGAGTGGTTGACCTCGAGGGACTCGATAATAGAGTCAACTTCTATGGCATCAGATGGACTTTAGATATAGATGGAGCTCTACAATGGTAACTTCACAAGTGGAGAGCAAATTTGGCATGAGTTCAGAGCCGGGGGTCAGTGCCGGTGATGCATAGTTCTTGGTGAAGCGGCATGTATTGGTGGATAGGCATAGCTTTGAAGAGATCATGCCAGGTGGTATAGCATGTGATGGTGCAAAAATGTTGTACGTTCTCCAGGAAGGTCCTGAGAAAGTGATACAGCTGCTAAGCAGAAGGGATCCTACAATTCTAAGGTGGTGCAAAGAAGCAAGCATAGATCTTTAGCGGTAGAGGCAGTCATCCCAAAGACCTCAAAGATGCACAATAGCTAAAGAGAATTGGCAGAGGTGATGTTTGCACAGGTGCTATCAGGATGCGCATCGACAGCGGGATCGTGTAGGAGTACATTGCCGAGGGGTATGCCAAGGCTTAGGGCACTAAGGTGGAGGTTGTGAGGATTGATGGTGCTCCCAAGCCTTGGGAGCCCACGAGAGGAGCCAGGGTGTTGGCTTCAGGGATTCCAGGGCCTTGGTTGGTGCTTCGAAGATTTGAGATTCAAGGTGGAGCAAGAAACCAAAGCTAGAGAATCAAGACTACAGAAAAGGATCATTTCTGTAGGTTACCCGGCTCAGTTTGAAATTGGGTTGGCTGTCTCAGTGGACAGGTCAAACAAAGAGGAGCACGTTGGAGACTGCAGCATGGCATGCAACTGTGTTGGCTTAGTTTTAGACTGAGCCGACCTAGTCTTAGATTAGCCAGCTCAGTCTGAGCTGGCTCAGTCTACGGGTAGAGCTACGCGAGGGTCTATTTGGGGCTAGGATAGGGACTTATCCTAGGGGTCTTAAGATCTAGTTTGAGAGGTCTTAAGGGGGCTAACTCATGTATGGGTTAAGCTTAGATCCAGAGGATGAGAGCATGGAAGACATGGGCTTGATGAGTGCTTTCATGTATTGGGTTAGCTAGGAAAGTTTTTGATCAGGCCTAATGGCTATGTATAAATACATAGGTTGTATTAGGATTTTCAAGAGAGAGAAGTCAATACAGATCTTTTTTCCCTTCAACCTCTCTTCTCTCTTCTCTCTAGAGTAGTGGCCCTAGGTTCTTGAAGAAGCCCTAGAGAGAGGAGGCATCTCCCTCAAACCCAAGGAGGGAGGTGTCCCAGCATAGATCTAGGTGATGGATCTATGATATGCTGCCTTAGAGAACGTCAAAGGTCTCCTGTGGTCTACGCTAAAGATCAGGGGCTTCCATAATATGTCATCAGAGCTAGGTCATGCCAGGACGATGTGCCAACAACTAGTATTAGAGCGATACCGGATTCCTTACAATTGGTATTAGAGCGATACCAGGATCTTATAGGTATGTCAAGAATCAGTCCCAAGGAAGCACACTTGGGTCAGTAGATCCAATATGCCTAGGAAGGGAAAATGGAAAGTAGAAGACCTTTGCTCAGACCATGATTCTTCTCTAGAGGAAATCTTTCCTATCTACAGTCAGAAACCCTCCAAGATCCATGATCGAGATGAGGCCCTTGATCGAAAAATCCAAAAAATGGATTGATGGATTAAGTGTTAGATATATGTGCCCTAGAAGCCAGAATTGGCTGACACTTGTAATACACTTCTAGGGGCAAAATTGTAATTTTGACTATAATTAATAAAATGGGTTATTTTCTATCACACCTGTGTATTTAGTGTCTGTGATACATCCTTTGAGTTAATGATAATGATAATTCATATTTTCAAGAGTTGAAAATTTAAGACATGAATAATCATTATTAACTCATAAACAGCTCCCGACCATAGGATCATCACGAGGATGGTGATTGATCCGGAAGGTTGGTATACGATCGCTTCTCTTTAGTAGATGAATCTTGAGTCTACGGTGTGGAGACACCGAAGCGAAAGTACAGGTACTCGTTAGAGAACGAGGGCACTGAGCGTGACCACCTCGAGTAGTCATTAGGAAGTCTACCTTCTCGTCAATGACTGACTCGATGCTGCAGTAGTGTGTCTGGTTCTTTGACCTGAGATGCATCGGCAGTTCACCTTGAGGGTGTTATAGTTTGACTACACCATTACTCGGTCTCCTAGCCATATGGAACCCTGAGGTGTATGTTGGCTATAGCATGTTCATTGTAGGAACTGGATTGCATCAAGATGGGATCTATCTACCTCGGTGGTAGAGGAGCAGCCCTATGATAATCATGAGAATCAAGTCCTGAAGCCCATGGCCATGGCAGAGTGAAATAATAGAAAGAGTTTCTATTTAGATTTTCACATTGGACTCGAATCGAATGATTATATCATATGACAGAGACTAGGGTTTGACGAGTTTACCTTAACCCTAATCTGATCGGGGCTCAAGATAGAAGAACTTAATCACACAGGTAGCTGCACCAAGAGGTTCGCATTCAGCTCTGATGGGTTGCCACCATATACTGCTAGGTGTCACTGGTGGATTTTGGGAGCAATTAGAATGATTTAGATGATCGATCATTCTAGCTGTTCGAATCAGAAGAGTTCTGATCCATCGAAAGGAGTTTCGATGATGTCTATGATAGAGATCATGACATATCCCATTACCATACAGAACTGAACCTAACTGGGTCACACAAACAAGGGTTTGAATCTGGTGATCATCAATTGAACTGATCTAGTTCAATTGATCTGAATGAGATTCAATTAGGTTCAAGGAAATCGTGCTAGCACTCGATTGAACCTAACGTTCTTCTTTTACTATCACAAATAAGTTGTCCTGACTGAGCCAAAGGAGTTTGTGCTCAATCAGAGGCCTTCATATGGTCTAACTGGAGGTTGTCCAAGTTAGAGAAGGTTGTCTTATTTTATAAGACATGACCTGCCATTTTTGGTCACCTGCCATTTTTGGTCCTTTGACTTTGGTCAAAAGTTGACCTTTGACTGGTCAAATGTTGACCATAGACACTTTGACTTTTGTCCACGTGTCACGCACCTATTGGAGAACTGGTGGGGGCCTGTCCCCCTGCCAGAACCTGGCAAGGAGGAGGGCGCACGCCACCCTAGGCGTGCGCCCAAGTTGGAGGCGCCTTGGAGTCCTTGTTGGACAAGGACTCCACCTCCCTTTTGGATTCCAATCAGAGTTCTACTAAGAATCCAGTTTGACTGGTCTTAGGCGCACCCTCTAAGGAGGAATCCAGGGGACTCTATTCCAACCAATCAGATTTAGATCTGATTTCACAAAGGGTTGTGATTGGTTGGGAGGAAGAGGAGTTGGATCACGCTTAGTCTATAAATAAGACCCTGCGCCCAACTCAGATTCCAATGCAATTAGAATAGAGATTTCCCACGCCCCAAGGCTGCCTCTCCCCTCTTCCTCCATGCCTAAACTTCTCCTCCTTCTCCTCTCCACGTCCAAAAGAGTTTTGGACTTAGGTTGGTGCGTTCCAGATCAAAAGAAAGGCGATCAAAAGAAGAAGGCTGCACTGCTGCAAAGGACGACTGCTGATCTTCAAAAGGAGTTTTGAAGATCCTCCAGATCAGATCCAGATCTGATTTTTGGAGGCATGATAGAGAAGAAGAGGATCTCCAGATCCAACCCGAGTGGATACCGGTAGAGGCCAGGCGCTTGCGTGGCTAGATCCAGAACCTTCCGCTGCAATCAGGATCATCTACAGGGTAATAGGATTACCCAAATCAGGTAAATTAAATTTGATTTAATTTATCTTATTTTATTTTATTTATTAAAATAATAAGAATCAGATCTGAAACATATCAAGATCTGATTGGGATCAAGAGAAAAATTTTTGAAATATATCTCTTGATCTGATCAGATCTGGACGAACCTGGACCGGGAAATCAGGATTTCCCTTCAACTGGTATCAGAGCCATGGTTCTAAATTGTTTAGATCTGATTTTAATTTTATTTTAATTAGAAAATAAAGTGATTTCAGATGTCACATGAGATGTGATCAGATCTGAAATCAGAAAAATTAAAATTAAATGATTTGGATCTAAGATTACATGAAGATATGCATGACTAGTTCTAGAATAGAATAGTTCTATAGAATAGTTTTGCATGTCTTTGATTTAATCTGATTAAATCATATTTTAGATCTTCTTATTTACTATTTTCTGATATTATAAGTGTTATAATAACATCTGATAAACAGCAAATAAAAATTATTTAATTTTAAATATCATATGAGATATGATTAGATGCATGTCTAGACTAGTTGTAGAATAGTTCTACATAATTGTCTAGATTAGAATTTATTTTGATTAGATCAATTTAAATCTAATTTTTTAGATTATTATGAGATAATTTAGATCTGAAAACATGCATGATTTGATACATGAGATGTATGCAAAATATGCCTTGATTAGATCTAAATTTGTATATGAGATATATGATATAGATCTATAACTGTTTTGTAGATTTACATGTTCCTGATTAAGGCGTTCCTCTTGGCCGTCCGGTCATAAGAACGAAGAAGGGTTTAAAGGCCCTCTCTTCCCATTCGATGGGGTGTTCTTATGACGTGTAGGGGTGCTGCGTGTTCGTCCTTAATCAGAAACCCAAAACTTACTTTCTGCAAAACCCTAGATCCTGAAACCCTAGGATTTATTGTGCATATTTTGTTTATGAACCCAACTTAATTAAGAATTAAGTTTATGGAATATTAATTAGGTCTAAAATTGAGAATTTCAGATCTAAGACATATTCATAATACTGGGTTCGGGCTTGGGTAGCTCAATTAGGTCTAAGCGGTTGATCAAACCGAATCAAGAGTTGGTTAGATGGGATCAACAATGCTTAAATTGACCAGCCTAATAGGATTAAGTCTGGGTCAAGATCGAGTCACGATCAAGCAAGACCTAATTAGGCTCAGAGGTTAGAGTCTGGATTGTAGGCTAACCCAATTGGTTCTGACTCAACAATTTGGTGTCTAAGGTAAGTTTGGCATAGACGACCGACTGGTTTTTAATTGGAAGCTACTCGACCTGAATGCGTTCTTGTACGAGTTAATGGCATATTCCTTCCACCGGTCTCACTTACCTGGCCATATCTGTTGACACAGTTCTGATCTGAGGTGGTCAATAATCCGAGCTAACCCATGCCACTAGGTTAGTCATAATTGTTATGACTAAGCCAAGTCTAGTTTAATGAGACCTGAATCAATTCTCCCTAAGAAAAGATTAAGTCTGAGGTCTTCCACCATTGTAGATGTGCGGGCCCTTCCCGGGGTTGATTGTTCTCGGCTGGATACAGTGGCTCAGTTGCACCGGGAAGACGCAACCATGTCTATTAGGCATTGGATGCTATGGGCTGGAGGATGAGTTGGGCTCAATATTTGGATACGGTGAGAGACCCAATTAGGAACCCAGTCTATGCAAATGGTGGGTCTGACTTAACTAAGGAGTGGATCAATATTTCCGGATACGGTGAGATTCATGAATTAGAGACCAAGTTTGGGTGCACCATGATTAGAGAATCATTGAACAAGAGTTGTTCACTCATTGGCTAACCCATCACCAATAACTGTTAGGTGAGGTGATGAGTCAGTTGGTGAGACCGCACCACCCACTAGAAATCATTAATCATGGAGATTTTCGCATCTCTACAGAGG